>OZ024904.1:111236217-111307513 GCA_964017125.1 Flabesymbios commensalis | reverse complement strand
CCTACCGGTTTCAGACCTATTGGCCCTTCGTCAGGGAGGTATCTGAAAAAATACAAATTACCAACTGTTCAGGCCAAGAGCTCCGAAGTGACTGGCAAAGAGAATGTTTGTGTACACTGTACCCTTTACTTTTATACCCCAAGCCAGTCACGGTCACTGAGCGCATGGTCTGTGATCCCCAGGTCATAATCTGAAATAAACACAGAAAAGGCTGTAGTATTGAAAAAAAGTGTGTAAAAAAGTTTAAATTGGGTTGGTATAATAGAATAAATAAAATTCAAACACTTAATAGGGAAGGAGATTTGATAAAATTTACATTAGAGTCATATCCAAGGTGCTTGAAAATAATTTTCATTATTTTCCAGCGGCCCCAGAGCTTAGGAAGTCAGGCTGACTTTCCACTGGGCATTTTCACAGTGCCCCGACCCTTAAATCCCACAGGCTCATAGCCATTGTGTTTGAAATATTTACTCAACGAGAGAATATGTTTTAGAACTAGATATTATTATCCTAATTTAGTGGGCAACAATATTCTGGTGTTAATACACTTGGTTTCAGTCCACAACCCCTTCTGATTATCATTTCAGAGGGGATTGAATAAATGAATTCAGGCTAGAAAAAACAGCCTTGAGTTTTGGAAGGTGTGTGTACACACACTGTGGCATTCAGAACCTTTCGTACACAGACCCCTGGGGGTCTGGGAGTGACTAAAATGAATTTAGTTCTGTCAGGGTTAGGGTTAGGGTTAGGGTTAGGGTTAGGGTTAGGGTTAGGGTTAGGGTTAGGGTTAGGGTTAGGGTTAGGGGTTAGGGTTAGGGTTAGGGTTAGGGTTAGGGTTAGGCGTAGGATTAGGGGAAGCAGTGAACAGGGAAGGCAGGATAGACTCGTGAGAGTAAAGGATTGTCACTGAGTGGCTCCTTTGAATAACTCTCAGCGGAAATTGAATTTAGAGTTAGGTCTAAAAGGCAAACACTCCTCTAATTTAGAGGGTGTTTTAGAATTTAGTGGTGGTAGGTAGGTGATGAAAAGTCACCCGAAAGGGACTTAAGGTTTGTTAAGTAGGCCCGTACACGGGGAGTTTCCTTGGTCTCCCAACAGGTGTGCACATACTAAGCAATACTTAACCCAAAATTTCAGCAAAAAGTCCGAAAGAATTACCCCAAGGAAGAGTAAAAAAATGAGCGAAACCTGCCCCTAGGGGGGCCAGAGGTTTCTGAATATCCTACCTTTGATATTTCTCCGGTTAAAAAAATGGAGAAAAACCCTGTTCTACTTCCGATTAGGCACTGGCCGAGGGGACATGTAGCCCAATTGGAAGTGAAATAAACTACTCTGTGTTTGTCTCATCCATTAATTCAATGAGAAGAGACAAGGATCCAGGATCCTCTCCGTCTGAAGTAGGACCCCGGGTATATTCTGTCGAGCCGTTGTTTCTCGGGTTACCGGGCATGTTGTATGAGGCCTTGCCCAGTCTACTTGTAACAAGTAGATCGCGCAAGTTCTTGCCCCTTTTGTATGCTGTAACACAAGGTTGAAAAACGATGTTAGGGTGCTTGATTTTAATTTTGTTGAAAGTCCCCTTAGCTAAAGAGGCCGCTTTCTTAGCCGTTTCGGAGAACGGTATGACGAAAGGGATAACGCCGTTATTGGCAGGGGATGGAACCGTATTCATCCCAGTTGGTGTCATCGATCTTACCTTTATCTGCCATTTACGTTCTAGGTCAAGGCGTTTAACCTTGTCTACGTCTTTGTCAGAGGAAACTGGCAAAGTTTCAAGGAAATATACCTTAAGGTGTTCAATATGGCATTCACTGCCATTAAAATGAATTCCTACTGGGGTGGGTTTGTTCAAACGTACATTTGATAAATGTACGTTAATTCGATCTCTAAAACTCATCCCAGTTTCCCCAATGTAAATTTTATGGCATTTCTCGCATTGAATGCCATAAATACCGTTAGGGGAGTTGCAATCTTGTTGCGTTGAAAGTTTGAATTCAGTGTTCAAATTCCCAGGACCCCCTGGAAGGGTGGCTGATTGAACAACTATGTTGTTTTTACATAGTTTACATTTTGGTCCATTACATCTATTGGAGCACCCTAGCATCAAAGTCTGATCCGAACCTAAGACTTTGTTTTTGATCGTGCGTAGGAATCGATCGGAATAACCACGTGGTTTAAGCGCATAAAATAACCGTCGGCAAGCGTCATCTATGTCCCTTTGATTATTACAAATCCTCTGATATCTCAGAATTTGGGATTTGATGATCCCAGAAAAGGTGTGTGGAGGGTGGTAAGAATTTTTATGTAGCAATTCCAACGTATCTGTTGGTTTGAAGTACACTTTCGTGTCTAGTATGCCATCACTATTAAATCTGTTCCCTTTAAACACAGTGGTATCTAAGAAATTTATGGATTGTTTGTCCAATTCCGCTTTAACAGTGATTGATGGATGATGTGTATTTAATAAATTTACAAACTCGTGGAAAGATTCCTCCGAGTGTTCCCAAATCATGAAAATATCATCCAGAAATCTCCTGTAGAATTTGGGTTTAAGGGGTGCCTTTTCCAAGACCTCCCTTTCCCAATCTGCCAAAAAGAGGTTGGCATAATTTGGTGCAAATTTTTTGCCCATGGCAGTACCCCACGTTTGTAGATACCATTTGCCATTGAATTCAAAATCATTGTACTCCAAATTAATTTTGAGTAAATCTAAAATTTGTTTGTCCGGCCTTTTAGGGTCCGGATATCTGTCAAAAGCTTTTGCTACAGATTGTATACCTGTGACATTGTCAATATTGGTATACAGACTGTCCACATCAATAGTGGCGATAAAAGCGTCAGGGTGAATTTTTGTTTTTTTTATTTCATCAAGGAAATGTGTGGTGTCTTTTAAAAAGGATGGATGACGTGTTGCCAACGGTGCCAAGAAGTGATCAATATACTCCGCTGAGGCGCAACTTTCGCTTCCGCAGTCGGAAATGATCGGTCTGCCTGGCGGTAAGCGACCCGGGGGGGGCCACTTGTTTTTTTCCTTATGAATTTTAGGTAGAAGATACATTCTCCTAGGTGTCGGATCAGACAGACAAACGAGAAAGTCGAATTGGCCTTTGTCGATAAATTTTAGATCTTTCAGCTCTCGGAAAATTTCATTGATTTTCGTAATAGCCTGAGGAAAAACAGGCTGATCTAACGTTTTGTAATGGATTGGATGGTTGAGCTGGCGTTCAGTCTCAGATATATAGTCCTTTTTATCCATTACTACGATGGCTGCGCCCTTATCAGCTGGTTTAATAATGATGTCTTTGTTTTTAGCTAAATTTTTAAGGGCGATCCGTTCGTTTTTCGGCAGATTGCTCTTAGGAAGGGCATCTGGGATGTTTTTTATAGCAGAGTCTAAAGTTTTTAACTCGCATTCTAGGAAAGGGTTGTTGGATGGAGGCATCCAAGTAGATTTTATCCTAAAATTGGGATCACGTGTTGCGCTGTTTCGACCGTGAAAAAAGAAATTTAGACGAAGACGGCGGGCAAGACCGTCAGTTGCTGATTTTAAGTCACCTCTATCTATAGTACGAGGAGTGGGGACGAACTTAATGCCCTTCTGCAAAACGCCAACGCTACCCTTATCCAGGTTTTTACTGGATAGGTTGATAATGCCGTTTGATTTAAAGGGGAAGGTGGCCGAGTTACGGTTAACTCTGGCGTCTTGCCCCGAATTTAGTTTAAATGATGGATAAGGGAAAGGGAATGCTCAATGATTTTAAACGCCGATTCGCGGCTCCAATGGACTGGATCCTGTCCATTCTGCTTAATCTGAGCATGATGCTTATTTAGGTAATGGGCCACCGGCCGATTCCCTAAAAACTTGCGTGCGTGCTCATTAAAGGCTTGAATTCCCTTTAGGAAAGTCAAATCTAGGGCTATCGTACCGTAAACGGGTTGAAAAAAGACCCGCTGGTCGGGGAAAGTAGACGACGCCTGCAACATGCATTCTTGGAAACTTGCATTTCTCTTGGACCGAAGGGTCGTTTCACTCAGACAGTCATTCAGCCCAACAGAAATGATTACATCCTTAAGCTGGGGATACCTGGAAGCATCAAAACGTTCCAAAAGTTTGGTCAAATGCCAGCATTTGGCCCCAGGGAAGCTGTGTACCTCCACATCCTCCCTCGTAACTTTCGGAACCTTTGACAAATTTGAATCACCGAGAAAAACCATTGAGGTAGATGGTTTAAGAACCAGTTTCCAAGCCGCGATTTTACGTTCAGAGCTTAGATTACCGGCATGACGCGTAACGTCGGCAGGATACAAATTTTCACCTTTAAAGGACAAATTTAGGTCAGTCCTGCCAGCGGCTTTACTCCGTTGAGAAGGTTGAGAAAACATGCAAAAGTCCGCGGTGGAGTAAGTGCCGGGTCTCCGACCCTGGGTGCGCCTCATTATCCGTCTAGGTAATGTGGCACTGCCGGGGTCCGAGAGGCATCCTGGGTTGGCAGAGCCATTGCCCATAGATGCTGGGGGGGAGGATGAATGCTGCGAGTTCAACGATATCTCGTCCCCTGACTCTACAGGGGACTTAGAACGAGTGGTGTCCTCGCTCGTAACAGGGGGTGACCCAGCCATCGTTGGTTCAAGGACCAAACCCCCGGCCTCTACACTGGTCCCTGAGGAACTCCCCTCACTCGAGGAGTTCAACAGGCTCTCCCCACGCAGAGAGACCTCCCCAGCAGTGCCCTGGCTAGCCAGCATCTGAGTGTCGCCGACAACCACGTCCGGATCCCCAGTAGGAAGTGGATGAATACCATCCAACTCACCGGAGCGGGCCGGAGAGACCATGGTGGCTGTCTCACCAGCCTCCGTGGAATCCGAATCCGACCCCCCAGATGGATCTAACCTCCTCCTAGTGATTTTCCGTCCTGGTTGCGTATGTCTTTTTCGCTTCTGACTTTGGGGGGTAGAAGTAAATGTACAGTTTAGATTCCTAGAGTGGATTGGGGTCGAAGGAAGATCCGACAACGCACCAAAAGAATTTGAAACAGCGATAGGAGACGTGTCAACAGTCCCGGTCACCCCCTGAGCGGGGCGACGCTGGGCCTCCCACTCCTGGGATACTGCCTCATCCCCGGTCCTATCACTGCACCCAGGCTGGGGCGAAGCCTGGGTAGAGGTTGAATTTAGGGGTTGAATTGTAGTGGTGGTGCCCGTCTGTGAAACGGAAGGCCCCTCCTTCGGTGGAGCGGTCTTCCTAGACGGGGCATCACTCAGATGCCCAACAAAAACAGAACTGTATTCCTGGAAGTTTGAAATGATATTCCCACCCAGACGCTTTCCGTAGCGTCGCCTAGCCCACGAGATGGCCAGTACAGAGCTCTGACCGAATTCTTTCGTGGTGAGTTTGGCTAGGTAAGGCACTAACTGACCTGCCAACTCATCAACCCTACTTCTCAAGTGGGTATGGCTGATTGACTTAATAGCGGAACCCCAATTCCGGGCCGCTTCGCGTAGATCTCGACTCAACTGGGCCGTTGGCCCCTCTAATTTAATTTTATCCTCAAGGGTCGAGATCGTTTTCTGAATAGCTGGGGGGAGGGAACGGGAATCCTCCCAGCAGGAAGCCAAATACTGACACCGCAGAACACGGTTCAGCTTACGAGTGCAAATTTGGAAGGGAGTGAGAACAGGCGTGTCAGCCATTTTTAAGAGTCAATTTTCAAGAAGGGTATTTTAATTTAGTCTATTTAGTAAACTCGGGCAATAGATAATTTAGTAGAACCACGCAAATGGAGCTGGAGAGAGAATTTTGTTCTAAAGGCCTAAGTAATTTGGCTTAGGATGGGATCGCTCTAAAACATTAATTTAGAAAAAGTCATATACAACGATATCATACCGAATCAAAAGATTGGGTATGATATTTTTGCTATAACTTTAAGTAAAACGTACTCACGTTTTGCCTGCTCCACTCAAATGAGTCAGGATGGTCTCAATCTGAGATTGTAAAATGCTATAGTGACCGTAGATCCTGCAGCCTGTAAGCGTACTTGCTCCTATGCAAGCGGAAGGCAAATGGTATATAGCTCTGAAAAGTGCCGAAAAAATTCCAACACAAAAACACAGTAAGAACAGTAGATCAGGGGAGTCACTAACCTGCAGGTCTGTTTCTCCGCTCCCCGGAGGGCTGAAATAAAGTTCCTAAAAATAAGAGAATGAATTGACAAAATGCAAAAGGGATGTGGGAACCTATAAATAAGTTCCCACTCCCTGTACAAAATCCTCCTACCGGTTTCAGACCTATTGGCCCTTCGTCAGGGAGGTATCTGAAAAAATACAAATTACCAACTGTTCAGGCCAAGAGCTCCGAAGTGACTGGCAAAGAGAATGTTTGTGTACACTGTACCCTTTACTTTTATACCCCAAGCCAGTCACGGTCACTGAGCGCATGGTCTGTGATCCCCAGGTCACGATCTGAAATAAACACAGAAAAGGCTGTAGTATTGAAAAAAAGTGTGTAAAAAAGTTTAAATTGGGTTGGTATAATAGAATAAATAAAATTCAAACACTTAATAGGGAAGGAGATTTGATAAAATTTACATTAGAGTCATATCCAAGGTGCTTAAAAATAATTTTCATTATTTTCCAGCGGCCCCAGAGCTTAGGAAGTCAGGCTGACTTTCCACTGGGCATTTTCACAGTGCCCCGACCCTTAAATCCCACAGGCTCATAGCCATTGTGTTTGAAATATTTACTCAACGAGAAAATATGTTTTAGAACCAGATATTATTGTCCTAATTTAGTGGGCAACAATATTCTGGTGTTAATATACTTGGTTTCAGTCCATTACCCCTTCTGATTATCATTTCAGAGGGGATTGAATAAATGAATTCAGGCTAGAAAAAACAGCCTTGAGTTTTGGAAGGTGTGTGTACACACACTGGCATTCAGAACCTTTCGTACACAGACCCCTAGGGGTCTGGGAGTGACTAAAATGAATTTAGTTCTGTTTAATTTTATAATTCGGAAATACAATCAGTAATCAACCTATAAAATACTGGTATATATTATATATTGATCAAATAATTATATGTAGGCATTATTTTGGTGAAATTCAATACAGAATTAACCAAAAGAACGTTTGAAAATAATATATTGAGGTGAATAAAACAGTGGTTCTGGTCTTCATGCTGTTCCCACGTGCGGCCTTGACCCTCAGTTGTGGGCTTTTCCATGGAAAAAACTGTCTTTTCAGGGCATTTCTCCTCCATTCACCAGGTGGCACTCCATGACTTTGGCATATTGAATCAGCTGGACCAATATTTTGGAATAAAGAATAAGAGGCAAACAGGCCGTTAAGACTGTTGTTCCAATTCTTATAATTTTGTAAGGGGTATGCTGAGTAAAACACCAAAATTACAAGGCCCTAAAAAAATCCTACGAATTTATGGAGCCAAAAGAAAAATGTGAGTGGGGATTGTAATGTATTAATTGGTGGCTTGAAATAAACCTATAAGGGGCCCAGTTAGAAGCCCGCAGAGGTAGTTGAAAATTCCAGTGGTCCAAGAAGTAACTTTTCTGAGAATTAGAAGGTCTGGGATGAAGGAATAAATAAATAATCACCAAAAAATAAAAATAATATAAATATATTTTTGGTGGAATTCCATCTGGCTAGGAATAAGCAGTCAGAAATACAACTGACTGGCTGGTCTAGTGGTTAGAGGCGTTGTCTCTCCCCACAGACCCCGGTTCAAACCCCTCTTGGACCATAAATTTTTCTCACCAAAACTAATTTAATAATGGTGTGAGAGGGTAGCTGATACCAGTAGAAGAATTAACAGGGTGAAATTCAACCGACTGGCTGGTCTAGTGGTTAGAGGCGTTGTCTCTTCTCACAGACCCCAGTTCGAATCCCTCCAAGCCAGAATTTTTTCATTTAAAATTTAAAATCTAGGAAAGGATATCTCCTAAGAACATCAAAAATCAACCCAGAACAGGCATAGCCAACTGGGTAGTCCAGTGGTTAGAGGGCTGTGCCCCAGAACCAGGGATCCGGGTTCGAATCCCTAAATTTTCAAATTTATTAATTAAAGTCAGAGATAAAATTTCCTATAGACTAGAAAAATTGGATAGGTGAATATCAGCTGTCCCCGTGGCTTGGTGGAATTCTCCAAGTCACATTCATGGCAGCACAGGGCACCCGGGTTCAAACCCCGTCCCTTCCCCGTGGTCCACAAAAAGAGTAGGTTCTGCCTACCTTACAGGGCTCCGCCCTCAGTAAAGCAGTATCTAAAAAATAGAGTCCTTCAGATTCAGCCAGTAATAGTCAAGTAGTGTTGGGTTCTCGGGTTCTGTAAAAGAGAAGAACAATCATTTTAGTACAAAGTATGTTACATGCCCTTTTAAAATTACAAGACTTAGATTCACATAGGGCAACTAAAGATAAAAAAGCAGGGCATCCCCCGCAGTTTTATTTAAGTGTGAGGGATACCCATGAACAATGATAAATTTACCTACCCAAAGTAAAAATAAGGCCTGCAATGCTGAATTCTAAGACGGAAGTCCAAGCAGGGTAGATTCGTGGGAGAACCCCTTCAGATTCTCCCCACTGAGCCGTCCTGCCCGAGCATCCGTCCAGTTGGTGTTTTCAATTTTGGAGATAGAGGTGACTTAATTATATTATAGGTGATAACCAAATAGTTCTGATCTTGGTTATAACCCTCGCTCCTACTTGATTCTCTTTGCTCGTTGTTATCACTTCTTGGCTTGTTTGTTGTTACAGTTGCTGATGTACGGTCGGCTATGTTCTGTAATGAGATGGAGTTAGGAAAACAAAACATAGCAAATGCGCAATTATAAAAGAATATATATAGTTAGTTCATATGTAAAGGAAGGTTTCCTTATAGTGTAAAAAGTGATAGAGTAGTATATTTCACATAATTAATTTTCAGGCATCAATCCCACAAAGTTGATTATAGGTCTGGCTCTGGCTGGGTTAGGCGTAGGATTAGGGGAAGCAGTGAACAGGGAAGGCAGGATAGACTCGTGAGAGTAAAGGATTGTCACTGAGTGGCTCCTTTGAATAACTCTCAGCGGAAATTGAATTTAGAGTTAGGTCTAAAAGGCAAACACTCCTCTAATTTAGAGGGTGTTTTAGAATTTAGTGGTGGTAGGTAGGTGATGAAAAGTCACCCGAAAGGGACTTAAGGTTTGTTAAGTAGGCCCGTACACGGGGAGTTTCCTTGGTCTCCCAACAGGTGTGCACATACTAAGCAATACTTAACCCAAAATTTCAGCAAAAAGTCCGAAAGAATTACCCCAAGGAAGAGTAAAAAAATGAGCGAAACCTGCCCCTAGGGGGGCCAGAGGTTTCTGAATATCCTACCTTTGATATTTCTCCGGTTAAAAAAATGGAGAAAAACCCTGTTCTACTTCCGATTAGGCACTGGCCGAGGGGACATGTAGCCCAATTGGAAGTGAAATAAACTACTCTGTGTTTGTCTCATCCATTAATTCAATGAGAAGAGACAAGGATCCAGGATCCTCTCCGTCTGAAGTAGGACCCCGGGTATATTCTGTCGAGCCGTTGTTTCTCGGGTTACCGGGCATGTTGTATGAGGCCTTGCCCAGTCTACTTGTAACAAGTAGATCGCGCAAGTTCTTGCCCCTTTTGTATGCTGTAACACAAGGTTGAAAAACGATGTTAGGGTGCTTGATTTTAATTTTGTTGAAAGTCCCCTTAGCTAAAGAGGCCGCTTTCTTAGCCGTTTCGGAGAACGGTATGACGAAAGGGATAACGCCGTTATTGGCAGGGGATGGAACCGTATTCATCCCAGTTGGTGTCATCGATCTTACCTTTATCTGCCATTTACGTTCTAGGTCAAGGCGTTTAACCTTGTCTACGTCTTTGTCAGAGGAAACTGGCAAAGTTTCAAGGAAATATACCTTAAGGTGTTCAATATGGCATTCACTGCCATTAAAATGAATTCCTACTGGGGTGGGTTTGTTCAAACGTACATTTGATAAATGTACGTTAATTCGATCTCTAAAACTCATCCCAGTTTCCCCAATGTAAATTTTATGGCATTTCTCGCATTGAATGCCATAAATACCGTTAGGGGAGTTGCAATCTTGTTGCGTTGAAAGTTTGAATTCAGTGTTCAAATTCCCAGGACCCCCTGGAAGGGTGGCTGATTGAACAACTATGTTGTTTTTACATAGTTTACATTTTGGTCCATTACATCTATTGGAGCACCCTAGCATCAAAGTCTGATCCGAACCTAAGACTTTGTTTTTGATCGTGCGTAGGAATCGATCGGAATAACCACGTGGTTTAAGCGCATAAAATAACCGTCGGCAAGCGTCATCTATGTCCCTTTGATTATTACAAATCCTCTGATATCTCAGAATTTGGGATTTGATGATCCCAGAAAAGGTGTGTGGAGGGTGGTAAGAATTTTTATGTAGCAATTCCAACGTATCTGTTGGTTTGAAGTACACTTTCGTGTCTAGTATGCCATCACTATTAAATCTGTTCCCTTTAAACACAGTGGTATCTAAGAAATTTATGGATTGTTTGTCCAATTCCGCTTTAACAGTGATTGATGGATGATGTGTATTTAATAAATTTACAAACTCGTGGAAAGATTCCTCCGAGTGTTCCCAAATCATGAAAATATCATCCAGAAATCTCCTGTAGAATTTGGGTTTAAGGGGTGCCTTTTCCAAGACCTCCCTTTCCCAATCTGCCAAAAAGAGGTTGGCATAATTTGGTGCAAATTTTTTGCCCATGGCAGTACCCCACGTTTGTAGATACCATTTGCCATTGAATTCAAAATCATTGCACTCCAAATTAATTTTGAGTAAATCTAAAATTTGTTTGTCCGGCCTTTTAGGGTCCGGATATCTGTCAAAAGCTTTTGCTACAGATTGTATACCTGTGACATTGTCAATATTGGTATACAGACTGTCCACATCAATAGTGGCGATAAAAGCGTCAGGGTGAATTTTTGTTTTTTTTATTTCATCAAGGAAATGTGTGGTGTCTTTTAAAAAGGATGGATGACGTGTTGCCAACGGTGCCAAGAAGTGATCAATATACTCCGCTGAGGCGCAACTTTCGCTTCCGCAGTCGGAAATGATCGGTCTGCCTGGCGGTAAGCGACCCGGGGGGGGCCACTTGTTTTTTTCCTTATGAATTTTAGGTAGAAGATACATTCTCCTAGGTGTCGGATCAGACAGACAAACGAGAAAGTCGAATTGGCCTTTGTCGATAAATTTTAGATCTTTCAGCTCTCGGAAAATTTCATTGATTTTCGTAATAGCCTGAGGAAAAACAGGCTGATCTAACGTTTTGTAATGGATTGGATGGTTGAGCTGGCGTTCAGTCTCAGATATATAGTCCTTTTTATCCATTACTACGATGGCTGCGCCCTTATCAGCTGGTTTAATAATGATGTCTTTGTTTTTAGCTAAATTTTTAAGGGCGATCCGTTCGTTTTTCGGCAGATTGCTCTTAGGAAGGGCATCTGGGATGTTTTTTATAGCAGAGTCTAAAGTTTTTAACTCGCATTCTAGGAAAGGGTTGTTGGATGGAGGCATCCAAGTAGATTTTATCCTAAAATTGGGATCACGTGTTGCGCTGTTTCGACCGTGAAAAAAGAAATTTAGACGAAGACGGCGGGCAAGACCGTCAGTTGCTGATTTTAAGTCACCTCTATCTATAGTACGAGGAGTGGGGACGATCTTAATGCCCTTCTGCAAAACGCCAACGCTACCCTTATCCAGGTTTTTACTGGATAGGTTGATAATGCCGTTTGATTTAAAGGGGAAGGTGGCCGAGTTACGGTTAACTCTGGCGTCTTGCCCCGAATTTAGTTTAAATGATGGATAAGGGAAAGGGAATGCTCAATGATTTTAAACGCCGATTCGCGGCTCCAATGGACTGGATCCTGTCCATTCTGCTTAACCTGAGCATGATGCTTATTTAGGTAATGGGCCACCGGCCGATTCCCTAAAAACTTGCGTGCGTGCTCATTAAAGGCTTGAATTCCCTTTAGGAAAGTCAAATCTAGGGCTATCGTACCGTAAACGGGTTGAAAAAAGACCCGCTGGTCGGGGAAAGTAGACGACGCCTGCAACATGCATTCTTGGAAACTTGCATTTCTCTTGGACCGAAGGGTCGTTTCACTCAGACAGTCATTCAGCCCAACAGAAATGATTACATCCTTAAGCTGGGGATACCTGGAAGCATCAAAACGTTCCAAAAGCTTGGTCAAATGCCAGCATTTGGCCCCAGGGAAGCTGTGTACCTCCACATCCTCCCTCGTAACTTTCGGAACCTTTGACAAATTTGAATCACCGAGAAAAACCATTGAGGTAGATGGTTTAAGAACCAGTTTCCAAGCCGCGATTTTACGTTCAGAGCTTAGATTACCGGCATGACGCGTAACGTCGGCAGGATACAAATTTTCACCTTTAAAGGACAAATTTAGGTCAGTCCTGCCAGCGGCTTTACTCCGTTGAGAAGGTTGAGAAAACATGCAAAAGTCCGCGGTGGAGTAAGTGCCGGGTCTCCGACCCTGGGTGCGCCTCATTATCCGTCTAGGTAATGTGGCACTGCCGGGGTCCGAGAGGCATCCTGGGTTGGCAGAGCCATTGCCCATAGATGCTGGGGGGGAGGATGAATGCTGCGAGTTCAACGATATCTCGTCCCCTGACTCTACAGGGGACTTAGAACGAGTGGTGTCCTCGCTCGTAACAGGGGGTGACCCAGCCATCGTTGGTTCAAGGACCAAACCCCCGGCCTCTACACTGGTCCCTGAGGAACTCCCCTCACTCGAGGAGTTCAACAGGCTCTCCCCACGCAGAGAGACCTCCCCAGCAGTGCCCTGGCTAGCCAGCATCTGAGTGTCGCCGACAACCACGTCCGGATCCCCAGTAGGAAGTGGATGAATACCATCCAACTCACCGGAGCGGGCCGGAGAGACCATGGTGGCTGTCTCACCAGCCTCCGTGGAATCCGAATCCGACCCCCCAGATGGATCTAACCTCCTCCTAGTGATTTTCCGTCCTGGTTGCGTATGTCTTTTTCGCTTCTGACTTTGGGGGGTAGAAGTAAATGTACAGTTTAGATTCCTAGAGTGGATTGGGGTCGAAGGAAGATCCGACAACGCACCAAAAGAATTTGAAACAGCGATAGGAGACGTGTCAACAGTCCCGGTCACCCCCTGAGCGGGGCGACGCTGGGCCTCCCACTCCTGGGATACTGCCTCATCCCCGGTCCTATCACTGCACCCAGGCTGGGGCGAAGCCTGGGTAGAGGTTGAATTTAGGGGTTGAATTGTAGTGGTGGTGCCCGTCTGTGAAACGGAAGGCCCCTCCTTCGGTGGAGCGGTCTTCCTAGACGGGGCATCACTCAGATGCCCAACAAAAACAGAACTGTATTCCTGGAAGTTTGAAATGATATTCCCACCCAGACGCTTTCCGTAGCGTCGCCTAGCCCACGAGATGGCCAGTACAGAGCTCTGACCGAATTCTTTCGTGGTGAGTTTGGCTAGGTAAGGCACTAACTGACCTGCCAACTCATCAACCCTACTCCTCAAGTGGGTATGGCTGATTGACTTAATAGCGGAACCCCAATTCCGGGCCGCTTCGCGTAGATCTCGACTCAACTGGGCCGTTGGCCCCTCTAATTTAATTTTATCCTCAAGGGTCGAGATCGTTTTCTGAATAGCTGGGGGGAGGGAACGGGAATCCTCCCAGCAGGAAGCCAAATACTGACACCGCAGAACACGGTTCAGCTTACGAGTGCAAATTTGGAAGGGAGTGAGAACAGGCGTGTCAGCCATTTTTAAGAGTCAATTTTCAAGAAGGGTATTTTAATTTAGTCTATTTAGTAAACTCGGGCAATAGATAATTTAGTAGAACCACGCAAATGGAGCTGGAGAGAGAATTTTGTTCTAAAGGCCTAAGTAATTTGGCTTAGGATGGGATCGCTCTAAAACATTAATTTAGAAAAAGTCATATACAACGATATCATACCGAATCAAAAGATTGGGTATGATATTTTTGCTATAACTTTAAGTAAAACGTACTCACGTTTTGCCTGCTCCACTCAAATGAGTCAGGATGGTCTCAATCTGAGATTGTAAAATGCTATAGTGACCGTAGATCCTGCAGCCTGTAAGCGTACTTGCTCCTATGCAAGCGGAAGGCAAATGGTATATAGCTCTGAAAAGTGCCGAAAAAATTCCAACACAAAAACACAGTAAGAACAGTAGATCAGGGGAGTCACTAACCTGCAGGTCTGTTTCTCCGCTCCCCGGAGGGCTGAAATAAAGTTCCTAAAAATAAGAGAATGAATTGACAAAATGCAAAAGGGATGTGGGAACCTATAAATAAGTTCCCACTCCCTGTACAAAATCCTCCTACCGGTTTCAGACCTATTGGCCCTTCGTCAGGGAGGTATCTGAAAAAATACAAATTACCAACTGTTCAGGCCAAGAGCTCCGAAGTGACTGGCAAAGAGAATGTTTGTGTACACTGTACCCTTTACTTTTATACCCCAAGCCAGTCACGGTCACTGAGCGCATGGTCTGTGATCCCCAGGTCACGATCTGAAATAAACACAGAAAAGGCTGTAGTATTGAAAAAAAGTGTGTAAAAAAGTTTAAATTGGGTTGGTATAATATAATAAATAAAATTCAAACACTTAATAGGGAAGGAGATTTGATAAAATTTACATTAGAGTCATATCCAAGGTGCTTAAAAATAATTTTCATTATTTTCCAGCGGCCCCAGAGCTTAGGAAGTCAGGCTGACTTTCCACTGGGCATTTTCACAGTGCCCCGACCCTTAAATCCCACAGGCTCATAGCCATTGTGTTTGAAATATTTACTCAACGAGAAAATATGTTTTAGAACCAGATATTATTGTCCTAATTTAGTGGGCAACAATATTCTGGTGTTAATATACTTGGTTTCAGTCCATTACCCCTTCTGATTATCATTTCAGAGGGGATTGAATAAATGAATTCAGGCTAGAAAAAACAGCCTTGAGTTTTGGAAGGTGTGTGTACACACACTGGCATTCAGAACCTTTCGTACACAGACCCCTAGGGGTCTGGGAGTGACTAAAATGAATTTAGTTCTGTTTAATTTTATAATTCGGAAATACAATCAGTAATCAACCTATAAAATACTGGTATATATTATATATTGATCAAATAATTATATGTAGGCATTATTTTGGTGAAATTCAATACAGAATTAACCAAAAGAACGTTTGAAAATAATATATTGAGGTGAATAAAACAGTGGTTCTGGTCTTCATGCTGTTCCCACGTGCGGCCTTGGCCCTCAGTTGTGGGCTTTTCCATGGAAAAAACTGTCTTTTCAGGGCATTTCTCCTCCATTCACCAGGTGGCACTCCATGACTTTGGCATATTGAATCAGCTGGACCAATATTTTGGAATAAAGAATAAGAGGCAAACAGGCCGTTAAGACTGTTGTTCCAATTCTTATAATTTTGTAAGGGGTATGCTGAGTAAAACACCAAAATTACAAGGCCCTAAAAAAATCCTACGAATTTATGGAGCCAAAAGAAAAATGTGAGTGGGGATTGTAATGTATTAATTGGTGGCTTGAAATAAACCTATAAGGGGCCCAGTTAGAAGCCCGCAGAGGTAGTTGAAAATTCCAGTGGTCCAAGAAGTAACTTTTCTGAGAATTAGAAGGTCTGGGATGAAGGAATAAATAAATAATCACCAAAAAATAAAAATAATATAAATATATTTTTGGTGGAATTCCATCTGGCTAGGAATAAGCAGTCAGAAATACAACTGACTGGCTGGTCTAGTGGTTAGAGGCGTTGTCTCTCCCCACAGACCCCGGTTCAAACCCCTCTTGGACCATAAATTTTTCTCACCAAAACTAATTTAATAATGGTGTGAGAGGGTAGCTGATACCAGTAGAAGAATTAACAGGGTGAAATTCAACCGACTGGCTGGTCTAGTGGTTAGAGGCGTTGTCTCTTCTCACAGACCCCAGTTCGAATCCCTCCAAGCCAGAATTTTTTCATTTAAAATTTAAAATCTAGGAAAGGATATCTCCTAAGAACATCAAAAATCAACCCAGAACAGGCATAGCCAACTGGGTAGTCCAGTGGTTAGGGTTAGGGTTAGGGTTAGGGTTAGGGTTAGGGTTAGGCGTAGGATTAGGGGAAGCAGTGAACAGGGAAGGCAGGATAGACTCGTGAGAGTAAAGGATTGTCACTGAGTGGCTCCTTTGAATAACTCTCAGCGGAAATTGAATTTAGAGTTAGGTCTAAAAGGCAAACACTCCTCTAATTTAGAGGGTGTTTTAGAATTTAGTGGTGGTAGGTAGGTGATAAAAAGTCACCCGAAAGGGACTTAAGGTTTGTTAAGTAGGCCCGTACACGGGGAGTTTCCTTGGTCTCCCAACAGGTGTGCACATACTAAGCAATACTTAACCCAAAATTTCAGCAAAAAGTCCGAAAGAATTACCCCAAGGAAGAGTAAAAAAATGAGCGAAACCTGCCCCTAGGGGGGCCAGAGGTTTCTGAATATCCTACCTTTGATATTTCTCCGGTTAAAAAAAATGGAGAAAAACCCTGTTCTACTTCCGATTAGGCACTGGCCGAGGGGACATGTAGCCCAATTGGAAGTGAAATAAACTACTCTGTGTTTGTCTCATCCATTAATTCAATGAGAAGAGACAAGGATCCAGGATCCTCTCCGTCTGAAGTAGGACCCTGGGTATATTCTGTCGAGCCGTTGTTCCTTGGGTTACCGGGCATGTTGTATGAGGCCTTGCCCAGTCTACTTCTAACAAGTAGATCGCGCAAGTTCTTGCCCCTTTTGTATGCTGTAACACAAGGTTGAAAAACGATGTTAGGGTGCTTGATTTTAATTTTGTTGAAAGTCCCCTTAGCTAAAGAAGCCGCTTTCTTAGCCGTTTCGGAGAACGGTATGACAAAAGGGATAACGCCGTTATTGGCAGGGGATGGAACCGTATTCATCCCAGTTGGTGTCATCGATCTTACCTTTATCTGCCATTTACGTTCTAGGTCAAGGCGTTTAACCTTGTCTACGTCTTTGTCAGAGGAAACTGGCAAAGTTTCAAGGAAATATACCTTTAGGTGTTCAATATGGCATTCACTGCCATTAAAATGAATTCCTACTGGGGTGGGTTTGTTCAAACGTACATTTGATAAATGTACGTTAATTCGATCTCTAAAACTCATCCCAGTTTCCCCAATGTAAATTTTATGGCATTTCTCGCATTGAATGCCATAAATACCGTTAGGGGAGTTGCAATCTTGTTGCGTTGAAAGTTTGAATTCAGTGTTCAAATTTCCAGGACCCCCTGGAAGGGTGGCTGATTGAACAACTATGTTGTTTTTACATAGTTTACATTTTGGTCCATTACATCTATTGGAGCACCCTAGCATCAAAGTCTGATCCGAACCTAAGACTTTGTTTTTGATCGTGCGTAGGAATCGATCGGAATAACCACGTGGTTTAAGCGCATAAAATAACCGTCGGCAAGCGTCATCTATGTCCCTTTGATTATTACAAATCCTCTGATATCTCAGAATTTGGGATTTGATAATCCCAGAAAAGGTGTGTGGAGGGTGGTAAGAATTTTTATGTAGCAATTCCAACGTATCTGTTGGTTTGAAGTACACTTTCGTGTCTAGTATGCCATCACTATTAAATCTGTTCCCTTTAAACACAGTGGTATCTAAGAAATTTATGGATTGTTTGTCCAATTCTGCTTTAACAGTGATTGATGGATGATGTGTATTTAGTAAATTTACAAACTCGTGGAAAGATTCCTCCGAGTGTTCCCAAATCATGAAAATATCATCCAGAAATCTCCTGTAGAATTTGGGTTTAAGGGGTGCCTTTTCCAAGACCTCCCTTTCCCAATCTGCCAAAAAGAGGTTGGCATAATTTGGTGCAAATTTTTTGCCCATGGCAGTACCCCACGTTTGTAGATACCATTTGCCATTGAATTCAAAATCATTGTACTCCAAATTAATTTTGAGTAAATCTAAAATTTGTTTGTCCGGCCTTTTAGGGTCCGGATATCTGTCAAAAGCTTTTGCTACAGATTGTATACCTGTGACATTGTCAATATTAGTATACAGACTGTCCACATCAATAGTGGCGATAAGAGCGTCAGGTTGAATTTTTGTTTTTTTTATTTCATCAAGGAAATGTGTGGTGTCTTTTAAAAAGGATGGATGACGTGTTGCCAACGGTGCCAAGAAGTGATCAATATACTCCGCTGAGGCGCAACTTTCGCTTCCGCAGTCGGAAATGATCGGTCTGCCTGGCGGTAAGCGACCCGGGGGGGGCCACTTGTTTTTTTCCTTATGAATTTTAGGGAGAAGATACATTCTCCTAGGTGTCGGATCAGACGGACAAGCGAGAAAGTCGAATTGGCCTTTGTCGATAAATTTTAGATCTTTCAGCTCTCGGAAAATTTCATTGATTTTCGTAATAGCCTGAGGAAAAACAGGCTGATCTAACGTTTTGTAATGGATTGGATGGTTGAGCTGGCGTTCAGTCTCAGATATATAGTCCTTTTTATCCATTACTACGATGGCTGCGCCCTTATCAGCTGGTTTAATAATGATGTCTTTGTTTTTAGCCAAATTTTTAAGGGCGATCCGTTCGTTTTTCGGCAGATTGCTCTTAGGAAGGGCATCTGGGATGTTTTTTAAAGCAGAGTCTAAAGTTTTTAGCTCGCATTCTAGGAAAGGGTTGTTGGATGGAGGCATCCAAGTAGATTTTATCCTAAAATTGGGATCACGTGTTGCGCTGTTTCGACCGTGAAAAAAGAAATTTAGACGAAGACGGCGGGCAAGACCGTCAGTTGCTGATTTTAAGTCACCTCTATCTATAGTACGAGGAGTGGGGACGAACTTAATGCCCTTCTGCAAAACGCCAACGCTACCCTTATCCAGGTTTTTACTGGATAGGTTGATAATGCCGTTTGATTTAAAGGGGAAGGTGGCCGAGTTACGGTTAACTCTGGCGTCTTGCCCCGAATTTAGTTTAAATGATGGATAAGGGAAAGGGAATGCTCAATGATTTTAAACGCCGATTCGCGGCTCCAATGGACTGGATCCTGTCCATTCTGCTTAACCTGAGCATGATGCTTATTTAGGTAATGGGCCACCGGCCGATTCCCTAAAAACTTGCGTGCGTGCTCATTAAAGGCTTGAATTCCCTTTAGGAAAGTCAAATCTAGGGCTATCGTACCGTAAACGGGTTGAAAAAAGACCCGCTGGTCGGGGAAAGTAGACGACGCCTGCAACATGCATTCTTGGAAACTTGCATTTCTCTTGGACCGAAGGGTCGTTTCACTCAGACAGTCATTCAGCCCAACAGAAATGATTACATCCTTAAGCTGGGGATACCTGGAAGCATCAAAACGTTCCAAAAGTTTGGTCAAATGCCAGCATTTGGCCCCAGGGAAGCTGTGTACCTCCACATCCTCCCTCGTAACTTTCGGAACCTTTGACAAATTTGAATCACCGAGAAAAACCATTGAGGTAGATGGTTTAAGAACCAGTTTCCAAGCCGCGATTTTACGTTCAGAGCTTAGATTACCGGCATGACGCGTAACGTCGGCAGGATACAAATTTTCACCTTTAAAGGACAAATTTAGGTCAGTCCTGCCAGCGGCTTTACTCCGTTGAGAAGGTTGAGAAAACATGCAAAAGTCCGCGGTGGAGTAAGTGCCGGGTCTCCGACCCTGGGTGCGCCTCATTATCCGTCTAGGTAATGTGGCACTGCCGGGGTCCGAGAGGCATCCTGGGTTGGCAGAGCCATTGCCCATAGATGCTGGGGGGGAGGATGAATGCTGCGAGTTCAACGATATCTCGTCCCCTGACTCTACAGGGGACTTAGAACGAGTGGTGTCCTCGCTCGTAACAGGGGGTGACCCAGCCATCGTTGGTTCAAGGACCAAACCCCCGGCCTCTACACTGGTCCCTGAGGAACTCCCCTCACTCGAGGAGTTCAACAGGCTCTCCCCACGCAGAGAGACCTCCCCAGCAGTGCCCTGGCTAGCCAGCATCTGAGTGTCGCCGACAACCACGTCCGGATCCCCAGTAGGAAGTGGATGAATACCATCCAACTCACCTGAGCGGGCCGGAGAGACCATGGTGGCTGTCTCACCAGCCTCCGTGGAATCCGAATCCGACCCCCCAGATGGATCTAACCTCCTCCTAGTGATTTTCCGTCCTGGTTGCGTATGTCTTTTTCGCTTTTGACTTTGGGGGGTAGAAGTAAATGTACAGTTTAAATTCCTAGAGTGGATTGGGGTCGAAGGAAGATCCGACAACGCACCAAAAGAATTTGAAACAGCGATAGGAGACGTGTCAACAGTCCCGGTCACCCCCTGAGCGGGGCGACGCTGGGCCTCCCACTCCTGGGATACTGCCTCATCCCCGGTCCTATCACTGCACCCAGGCTGGGGCGAAGCCTGGGTAGAGGTTGAATTTAGGGGTTGAATTGTAGTGGTGGTGCCCGTCTGTGAAACGGAAGGCCCCTCCTTCGGTGGAGCGGTCTTCCTAGACGGGGCATCACTCAGATGCCCAACAAAAACAGAACTGTATTCCTGGAAGTTTGAAATGATATTCCCACCCAGACGCTTTCCGTAGCGTCGCCTAGCCCACGAGATGGCCAGTACAGAGCTCTGACCGAATTCTTTCGTGGTGAGTTTGGCTAGGTAAGGCACTAACTGACCTGCCAACTCATCAACCCTACTCCTCAAGTGGGTATGGCTGATTGACTTAATAGCGGAACCCCAATTCCGGGCCGCTTCGCGTAGATCTCGACTCAACTGGGCCGTTGGCCCCTCTAATTTAATTTTATCCTCAAGGGTCGAGATCGTTTTCTGAATAGCTGGGGGGAGGGAACGGGAATCCTCCCAGCAGGAAGCCAAATACTGACACCGCAGAACACGGTTCAGCTTACGAGTGCAAATTTGGAAGGGAGTGAGAACAGGCGTGTCAGCCATTTTTAAGAGTCAATTTTCAAGAAGGGTATTTTAATTTAGTCTATTTAGTAAACTCGGGCAATAGATAATTTAGTAGAACCACGCAAATGGAGCTGGAGAGAGAATTTTGTTCTAAAGGCCTAAGTAATTTGGCTTAGGATGGGATCGCTCTAAAACATTAATTTAGAAAAAGTCATATACAACGATATCATACCGAATCAAAAGATTGGGTATGATATTTTTGCTATAACTTTAAGTAAAACGTACTCACGTTTTGCCTGCTCCACTCAAATGAGTCAGGATGGTCTCAATCTGAGATTGTAAAATGCTATAGTGACCGTAGATCCTGCAGCCTGTAAGCGTACTTGCTCCTATGCAAGCGGAAGGCAAATGGTATATAGCTCTGAAAAGTGCCGAAAAAATTCCAACACAAAAACACAGTAAGAACAGTAGATCAGGGGAGTCACTAACCTGCAGGTCTGTTTCTCCGCTCCCCGGAGGGCTGAAATAAAGTTCCTAAAAATAAGAGAATGAATTGACAAAATGCAAAAGGGATGTGGGAACCTATAAATAAGTTCCCACTCCCTGTACAAAATCCTCCTGGGTTAGGGTTAGGGTTAGGGTTAGGGTTAGGGTTAGGGTTAGGGTTAGGGTTAGGGTTAGGGTTAGGGTTAGGCGTAGGATTAGGGGAAGCAGTGAACAGGGAAGGCAGGATAGACTCGTGAGAGTAAAGGATTGTCACTGAGTGGCTCCTTTGAATAACTCTCAGCGGAAATTGAATTTAGAGTTAGGTCTAAAAGGCAAACACTCCTCTAATTTAGAGGGTGTTTTAGAATTTAGTGGTGGTAGGTAGGTGATAAAAAGTCACCCGAAAGGGACTTAAGGTTTGTTAAGTAGGCCCGTACACGGGGAGTTTCCTTGGTCTCCCAACAGGTGTGCACATACTAAGCAATACTTAACCCAAAATTTCAGCAAAAAGTCCGAAAGAATTACCCCAAGGAAGAGTAAAAAAATGAGCGAAACCTGCCCCTAGGGGGGCCAGAGGTTTCTGAATATCCTACCTTTGATATTTCTCCGGTTAAAAAAATGGAGAAAAACCCTGTTCTACTTCCGATTAGGCACTGGCCGAGGGGACATGTAGCCCAATTGGAAGTGAAATAAACTACTCTGTGTTTGTCTCATCCATTAATTCAATGAGAAGAGACAAGGATCCAGGATCCTCTCCGTCTGAAGTAGGACCCTGGGTATATTCTGTCGAGCCGTTGTTTCTCGGGTTACCGGGCATGTTGTATGAGGCCTTGCCCAGTCTACTTCTAACAAGTAGATCGCGCAAGTTCTTGCCCCTTTTGTATGCTGTAACACAAGGTTGAAAAACGATGTTAGGGTGCTTGATTTTAATTTTGTTGAAAGTCCCCTTAGCTAAAGAGGCCGCTTTCTTAGCCGTTTCGGAGAACGGTATGACAAAAGGGATAACGCCGTTATTGGCAGGGGATGGAACCGTATTCATCCCAGTTGGTGTCATCGATCTTACCTTTATCTGCCATTTACGTTCTAGGTCAAGGCGTTTAACCTTGTCTACGTCTTTGTCAGAAGAAACTGGCAAAGTTTCAAGGAAATATACCTTTAGGTGTTCAATATGGCATTCACTGCCATTAAAATGAATTCCTACTGGGGTGGGTTTGTTCAAACGTACATTTGATAAATGTACGTTAATTCGATCTCTAAAACTCATCCCAGTTTCCCCAATGTAAATTTTATGGCATTTCTCGCATTGAATGCCATAAATACCGTTAGGGGAGTTGCAATCTTGTTGCGTTGAAAGTTTGAATTCAGTGTTCAAATTTCCAGGACCCCCTGGAAGGGTGGCTGATTGAACAACTATGTTGTTTTTACATAGTTTACATTTTGGTCCATTACATCTATTGGAGCACCCTAGCATCAAAGTCTGATCCGAACCTAAGACTTTGTTTTTGATCGTGCGTAGGAATCGATCGGAATAACCACGTGGTTTAAGCGCATAAAATAACCGTCGGCAAGCGTCATCTATGTCCCTTTGATTATTACAAATCCTCTGATATCTCAGAATTTGGGATTTGATAATCCCAGAAAAGGTGTGTGGAGGGTGGTAAGAATTTTTATGTAGCAATTCCAACGTATCTGTTGGTTTGAAGTACACTTTCGTGTCTAGTATGCCATCACTATTAAATCTGTTCCCTTTAAACACAGTGGTATCTAAGAAATTTATGGATTGTTTGTCCAATTCTGCTTTAACAGTGATTGATGGATGATGTGTATTTAATAAATTTACAAACTCGTGGAAAGATTCCTCCGAGTGTTCCCAAATCATGAAAATATCATCCAGAAATCTCCTGTAGAATTTGGGTTTAAGGGGTGCCTTTTCCAAGACCTCCCTTTCCCAATCTGCCAAAAAGAGGTTGGCATAATTTGGTGCAAATTTTTTGCCCATGGCAGTACCCCACGTTTGTAGATACCATTTGCCATTGAATTCAAAATCATTGTACTCCAAATTAATTTTGAGTAAATCTAAAATTTGTTTGTCCGGCCTTTTAGGGTCCGGATATCTGTCAAAAGCTTTTGCTACAGATTGTATACCTGTGACATTGTCAATATTAGTATACAGACTGTCCACATCAATAGTGGCGATAAAAGCGTCAGGGTGAATTTTTGTTTTTTTTATTTCATCAAGGAAATGTGTGGTGTCTTTTAAAAAGGATGGATGACGTGTTGCCAACGGTGCCAAGAAGTGATCAATATACTCCGCTGAGGCGCAACTTTCGCTTCCGCAGTCGGAAATGATCGGTCTGCCTGGCGGTAAGCGACCCGGGGGGGGCCACTTGTTTTTTTCCTTATGAATTTTAGGGAGAAGATACATTCTCCTAGGTGTCGGATCAGACAGACAAGCGAGAAAGTCGAATTGGCCTTTGTCGATAAATTTTAGATCTTTCAGCTCTCGGAAAATTTCATTGATTTTCGTAATAGCCTGAGGAAAAACAGGCTGATCTAACGTTTTGTAATGGATTGGATGGTTGAGCTGGCGTTCAGTCTCAGATATATAGTCCTTTTTATCCATTACTACGATGGCTGCGCCCTTATCAGCTGGTTTAATAATGATGTTTTTGTTTTTAGCTAAATTTTTAAGGGCGATCCGTTCGTTTTTTGGCAGATTGCTCTTAGGAAGGGCATCTGGGATGTTTTTTATAGCAGAGTCTAAAGTTTTTAGTTCGCATTCTAGGAAAGGGTTGTTGGATGGAGGCATCCAAGTAGATTTTATCCTAAAATTGGGATCACGTGTTGCGCTGTTTCGACCGTGAAAAAAGAAATTTAGACGAAGACGGCGGGCAAGACCGTCAGTTGCTGATTGTAAGTCACCTCTATCTATAGTACGAGGAGTGGGGACGAACTTAATGCCCTTTTGCAAAACGCCAACGCTACCCTTATCCAGGTTTTTACTGGATAGGTTGATAATGCCGTTTGATTTAAAGGGGAAGGTGGCCGAGTTACGGTTAACTCTGGCGTCTTGCCCCGAATTTAGTTTAAATGAGCGATAAGGGAAAGGGAATGCTCAATGATTTTAAACGCCGATTCGCGGCTCCAATGGACTGGGTCCTGTCCATTCTGCTTAACCTGAGCATGATGCTTATTTAGGTAATGGGCCACCGGCCGATTCCCTAAAAACTTGCGTGCGTGCTCATTAAAGGCTTGAATTCCCTTTAGGAAAGTCAAATCTAGGGCTATCGTACCGTAAACGGGTTGAAAAAAGACCCGCTGGTCGGGGAAAGTAGACGACGCCTGCAACATGCATTCTTGGAAACTTGCATTTCTCTTGGACCGAAGGGTCGTTTCACTCAGACAGTCATTCAGCCCAACAGAAATGATTACATCCTTAAGCTGGGGATACCTGGAAGCATCAAAACGTTCCAAAAGTTTGGTCAAATGCCAGCATTTGGCCCCAGGGAAGCTGTGTACCTCCACATCCTCCCTCGTAACTTTCGGAACCTTTGACAAATTTGAATCACCGAGAAAAACCATTGAGGTAGATGGTTTAAGAACCAGTTTCCAAGCCGCGATTTTACGTTCAGAGCTTAGATTACCGGCATGACGCGTAACGTCGGCAGGATACAAATTTTCACCTTTAAAGGACAAATTTAGGTCAGTCCTGCCAGCGGCTTTACTCCGTTGAGAAGGTTGAGAAAACATGCAAAAGTCCGCGGTGGAGTAAGTGCCGGGTCTCCGACCCTGGGTGCGCCTCATTATCCGTCTAGGTAATGTGGCACTGCCGGGGTCCGAGAGGCATCCTGGGTTGGCAGAGCCATTGCCCATAGATGCTGGGGGGGAGGATGAATGCTGCGAGTTCAACGATATCTCGTCCTCTGACTCTACAGGGGACTTAGAACGAGTGGTGTCCTCGCTCGTAACAGGGGGTGACCCAGCCATCGTTGGTTCAAGGACCAAACCCCCGGCTTCTACACTGGTCCCTGAGGAACTCCCCTCACTCGAGGAGTTCAACAGGCTCTCCCCACGCAGAGAGACCTCCCCAGCAGTGCCCTGGCTAGCCAGCATCTGAGTGTCGCCGACAACCACGTCCGGATCCCCAGTAGGAAGTGGATGAATACCATCCAACTCACCTGAGCGGGCCGGAGAGACCATGGTGGCTGTCTCACCAGCCTCCGTGGAATCCGAATCCGACCCCCCAGATGGATCTAACCTCCTCCTAGTGATTTTCCGTCCTGGTTGCGTATGTCTTTTTCGCTTCTGACTTTGGGGGGTAGAAGTAAATGTACAGTTTAGATTCCTAGAGTGGATTGGGGTCGAAGGAAGATCCGACAACGCACCAAAAGAATTTGAAACAGCGATAGGAGACGTGTCAACAGTCCCGGTCACCCCCTGAGCGGGGCGACGCTGGGCCTCCCACTCCTGGGATACTGCCTCATCCCCGGTCCTATCACTGCACCCAGGCTGGGGCGAAGCCTGGGTAGAGGTTGAATTTAGGGGTTGAATTGTAGTGGTGGTGCCCGTCTGTGAAACGGAAGGCCCCTCCTTCGGTGGAGCGGTCTTCCTAGACGGGGCATCACTCAGATGCCCAACAAAAACAGAACTGTATTCCTGGAAGTTTGAAATGATATTCCCACCCAGACGCTTTCCGTAGCGTCGCCTAGCCCACGAGATGGCCAGTACAGAGCTCTGACCGAATTCTTTCGTGGTGAGTTTGGCTAGGTAAGGCACTAACTGACCTGCCAACTCATCAACCCTACTCCTCAAGTGGGTATGGCTGATTGACTTAATAGCGGAACCCCAATTCCGGGCCGCTTCGCGTAGATCTCGACTCAACTGGGCCGTTGGCCCCTCTAATTTAATTTTATCCTCAAGGGTCGAGATCGTTTTCTGAATAGCTGGGGGGAGGGAACGGGAATCCTCCCAGCAGGAAGCCAAATACTGACACCGCAGAACACGGTTCAGCTTACGAGTGCAAATTTGGAAGGGAGAGAGAACAGGCGTGTCAGCCATTTTTAAGAATCAATTTTCAAGAAGGGTATTTTAATTTAGTCTATTTAGTAAACTCGGGCAATAGATAATTTAGTAGAACCACGCAAATGGAGCTGGAGAGAGAATTTTGTTCTAAAGGCCTAAGTAATTTGGCTTAGGATGGGATCGCTCTAAAACATTAATTTAGAAAAAGTCATATACAACGATATCATACCGAATCAAAAGATTGGGTATGATATTTTTGCTATAACTTTAAGTAAAACGTACTCACGTTTTGCCTGCTCCACTCAAATGAGTCAGGATGGTCTGAATCTGAGATTGTAAAATGCTATAGTGACCGTAGATCCTGCAGCCTGTAAGCGTACTTGCTCCTATGCAAGCGGAAGGCAAATGGTATATAGCTCTGAAAAGTGCCGAAAAAATTCCAACACAAAAACACAGTAAGAACAGTAGATCAGGGGAGTCACTAACCTGCAGGTCTGTTTCTCCGCTCCCCGGAGGGCTGAAATAAAGTTCCTAAAAATAAGAGAATGAATTGACAAAATGCAAAAGGGATGTGGGAACCTATAAATAAGTTCCCACTCCCTGTACAAAATCCTCCTACCGGTTTCAGACCTATTGGCCCTTCGTCAGGGAGGTATCTGAAAAAATACAAATTACCAACTGTTCAGGCCAAGAGCTCCGAAGTGACTGGCAAAGAGAATGTTTGTGTACACTGTACCCTTTACTTTTATACCCCAAGCCAGTCACGGTCACTGAGCGCATGGTCTGTGATCCCCAGGTCATAATCTGAAATAAACACAGAAAAGGCTGTAGTATTGAAAGAAAGTGTGTAAAAAAGTTTAAATTGGGTTGGTATAATAGAATAAATAAAATTCAAACACTTAATAGGGAAGGAGATTTGATAAAATTTACATTAGAGTCATATCCAAGGTGCTTAAAAATAATTTTCATTATTTTCCAGCGGCCCCAGAGCTTAGGAAGTCAGGCTGACTTTCCACTGGGCATTTTCACAGTGCCCCGACCCTTAAATCCCACAGACTCATAGCCATTGTGTTTGAAATATTTACTCAACGAGAGAATATGTTTTAGAACTAGATATTATTGTCCTAATTTAGTGGGCAACAATATTCTGGTGTTAATACACTTGGTTTCAGTCCATAACCCTTTCTGATTATCATTTCAGAGGGGATTGAATAAATGAATTCAGGCTGGAAAAAACAGCCTTGAGTTTTGGAAGGTGTGTGTACACACACTGGCATTCAGAACCTTTCGTACACAGACCCCTGGGGGTCTGGGAGTGACTAAAATGAATTTAGTTCTGTTTAATTTTATAATTCGGAAATACAATCAGTAATCAACCTATAAAATACTGGTATATATTATATATTGATCAAATAATTATATGTAGGCATTATTTTGGTGAAATTCAATACAGAATTAACCAAAAGAACGTTTGAAAATAATATATTGAGGTGAATAAAACAGTGGTTCTGGTCTTCATGCTGTTCCCACGTGCGGCCTTGACCCTCAGTTGTGGGCTTTTCCATGGAAAAAACTGTCTTTTCAGGGCATTTCTCCTCCATTCACCAGGTGGCACTCCATGACTTTGGCATATTGAATCAGCTGGACCAATATTTTGGAATAAAGAATAAGAGGCAAACAGGCCGTTAAGACTGTTGTTCCAATTCTTATAATTTTGTAAGGGGTATGCTGAGTAAAACACCAAAATTACAAGGCCCTAAAAAAATCCTACGAATTTATGGAGCCAAAAGAAAAATGTGAGTGGGGATTGTAATGTATTAATTGGTGACTTGAAATAAACCTATAAGGGGCCCAGTTAGAAGCCCGCAGAGGTAGTTGAAAATTCCAGTGGTCCAAGAAGTAACTTTTCTGAGAATTAGAAGGTGGGTTAGGGTTAGGGTTAGGGTTAGGGTTAGGATAGGCGTAGGATTAGGGGAAGCAGTGAACAGGGAAGGCAGGATAGACTCGTGAGAGTAAAGGATTGTCACTGAGTGGCTCCTTTGAATAACTCTCAGCGGAAATTGAATTTAGAGTTAGGTCTAAAAGGCAAACACTCCTCTAATTTAGGGGGTGTTTTAGAATTTAGTGGTGGTAGGTAGGTGATAAAAAGTCACCCGAAAGGGACTTAAGGTTTGTTAAGTAGGCCCGTACACGGGGAGTTTCCTTGGTCTCCCAACAGGTGTGCACATACTAAGCAATACTTAACCCAAAATTTCAGCAAAAAGTCCGAAAGAATTACCCCAAGGAAGAGTAAAAAAATGAGCGAAACCTGCCCCTAGGGGGGCCAGAGGTTTCTGAATATCCTACCTTTGATATTTCTCCGGTTAAAAAATGGAGAAAAACCCTGTTCTACTTCCGATTAGGCACTGGCCGAGGGGACATGTAGCCCAATTGGAAGTGAAATAAACTACTCTGTGTTTGTCTCATCCATTAATTCAATGAGAAGAGACAAGGATCCAGGATCCTCTCCGTCTGAAGTAGGACCCTGGGTATATTCTGTCGAGCCGTTGTTTCTCGGGTTACCGGGCATGTTGTATGAGGCCTTGCCCAGTCTACTTCTAACAAGTAGATCGCGCAAGTTCTTGCCCCTTTTGTATGCTGTAACACAAGGTTGAAAAACGATGTTAGGGTGCTTGATTTTAATTTTGTTGAAAGTCCCCTTAGCTAAAGAGGCCGCTTTCTTAGCCGTTTCGGAGAACGGTATGACAAAAGGGATAACGCCGTTATTGGCAGGGGATGGAACCGTATTCATCCCAGTTGGTGTCATCGATCTTACCTTTATCTGCCATTTACGTTCTAGGTCAAGGCGTTTAACCTTGTCTACGTCTTTGTCAGAGGAAACCGGCAAAGTTTCAAGGAAATATACCTTTAGGTGTTCAATATGGCATTCACTGCCATTAAAATGAATTCCTACTGGGGTGGGTTTGTTCAAACGTACATTTGATAAATGTACGTTAATTCGATCTCTAAAACTCATCCCAGTTTCCCCAATGTAAATTTTATGGCATTTCTCGCATTGAATGCCATAAATACCGTTAGGGGAGTTGCAATCTTGTTGCGTTGAAAGTTTGAATTCAGTGTTCAAATTTCTAGGACCCCCTGGAAGGGTGGCTGATTGAACAACTATGTTGTTTTTACATAGTTTACATTTTGGTCCATTACATCTATTGGAGCACCCTAGCATCAAAGTCTGATCCGAACCTAAGACTTTGTTTTTGATCGTGCGTAGGAATCGATCGGAATAACCACGTGGTTTAAGCGCATAAAATAACCGTCGGCAAGCGTCATCTATGTCCCTTTGATTATTACAAATCCTCTGATATCTCAGAATTTGGGATTTGATAATCCCAGAAAAGGTGTGTGGAGGGTGGTAAGAATTTTTATGTAGCAATTCCAACGTATCTGTT
The DNA here is from genome assembly GCA_964017125.1 of Flabesymbios commensalis. Taxonomy (NCBI): domain Eukaryota; kingdom Metazoa; phylum Annelida; class Polychaeta; order Terebellida; family Flabelligeridae; genus Flabesymbios; species Flabesymbios commensalis. The sequence goes on along the minus strand of OZ024904.1, from coordinate 111,277,554 downwards.
GGTTTGAAGTACACTTTCGTGTCTAGTATGCCATCACTATTAAATCTGTTCCCTTTAAACACAGTGGTATCTAAGAAATTTATGGATTGTTTGTCCAATTCTGCTTTAACAGTGATTGATGGATGATGTGTATTTAATAAATTTACAAACTCGTGGAAAGATTCCTCCGAGTGTTCCCAAATCATGAAAATATCATCCAGAAATCTCCTGTAGAATTTGGGTTTAAGGGGTGCCTTTTCCAAGACCTCCCTTTCCCAATCTGCCAAAAAGAGGTTGGCATAATTTGGTGCAAATTTTTTGCCCATGGCAGTACCCCACGTTTGTAGATACCATTTGCCATTGAATTCAAAATCATTGTACTCCAAATTAATTTTGAGTAAATCTAAAATTTGTTTGTCCGGCCTTTTAGGGTCCGGATATCTGTCAAAAGCTTTTGCTACAGATTGTATACCTGTGACATTGTCAATATTAGTATACAGACTGTCCACATCAATAGTGGCGATAAAAGCGTCAGGGTGAATTTTTGTTTTTTTTATTTCATCAAGGAAATGTGTGGTGTCTTTTAAAAAGGATGGATGACGTGTTGCCAACGGTGCCAAGAAGTGATCAATATACTCCGCTGAGGCGCAACTTTCGCTTCCGCAGTCGGAAATGATCGGTCTGCCTGGCGGTAAGCGACCCGGGGGGGGCCACTTGTTTTTTTCCTTATGAATTTTAGGGAGAAGATACATTCTCCTAGGTGTCGGATCAGACGGACAAGCGAGAAAGTCGAATTGGCCTTTGTCGATAAATTTTAGATCTTTCAGCTCTCGGAAAATTTCATTGATTTTCGTAATAGCCTGAGGAAAAACAGGCTGATCTAACGTTTTGTAATGGATTGGATGGTTGAGCTGGCGTTCAGTCTCAGATATATAGTCCTTTTTATCCATTACTACGATGGCTGCGCCCTTATCAGCTGGTTTAATAATGATGTCTTTGTTTTTAGCCAAATTTTTAAGGGCGATCCGTTCGTTTTTCGGCAGATTGCTCTTAGGAAGGGCATCTGGGATGTTTTTTATGGCAGAGTCTAAAGTTTTTAGCTCGCATTCTAGGAAAGGGTTGTTGGATGGAGGCATCCAAGTAGATTTTATCCTAAAATTGGGATCACGTGTTGCGCTGTTTCGACCGTGAAAAAAGAAATTTAGACGAAGACGGCGGGCAAGACCGTCAGTTGCTGATTTTAAGTCACCTCTATCTATAGTACGAGGAGTGGGGACGAACTTAATGCCCTTCTGCAAAACGCCAACGCTACCCTTATCCAGGTTTTTACTGGATAGGTTGATAATGCCGTTTGATTTAAAGGGGAAGGTGGCCGAGTTACGGTTAACTCTGGCGTCTTGCCCCGAATTTAGTTTAAATGATGGATAAGGGAAAGGGAATGCTCAATGATTTTAAACGCCGATTCGCGGCTCCAATGGACTGGATCCTGTCCATTCTGCTTAACCTGAGCATGATGCTTATTTAGGTAATGGGCCACCGGCCGATTCCCTAAAAACTTGCGTGCGTGCTCATTAAAGGCTTGAATTCCCTTTAGGAAAGTCAAATCTAGGGCTATCGTACCGTAAACGGGTTGAAAAAAGACCCGCTGGTCGGGGAAAGTAGACGACGCCTGCAACATGCATTCTTGGAAACTTGCATTTCTCTTGGACCGAAGGGTCGTTTCACTCAGACAGTCATTCAGCCCAACAGAAATGATTACATCCTTAAGCTGGGGATACCTGGAAGCATCAAAACGTTCCAAAAGTTTGGTCAAATGCCAGCATTTGGCCCCAGGGAAGCTGTGTACCTCCACATCCTCCCTCGTAACTTTCGGAACCTTTGACAAATTTGAATCACCGAGAAAAACCATTGAGGTAGATGGTTTAAGAACCAGTTTCCAAGCCGCGATTTTACGTTCAGAGCTTAGATTACCGGCATGACGCGTAACGTCGGCAGGATACAAATTTTCACCTTTAAGGGACAAATTTAGGTCAGTCCTGCCAGCGGCTTTACTCCGTTGAGAAGGTTGAGAAAACATGCAAAAGTCCGCGGTGGAGTAAGTGCCGGGTCTCCGACCCTGGGTGCGCCTCATTATCCGTCTAGGTAATGTGGCACTGCCGGGGTCCGAGAGGCATCCTGGGTTGGCAGAGCCATTGCCCATAGATGCTGGGGGGGAGGATGAATGCTGCGAGTTCAACGATATCTCGTCCTCTGACTCTACAGGGGACTTAGAACGAGTGGTGTCCTCGCTCGTAACAGGGGGTGACCCAGCCATCGTTGGTTCAAGGACCAAACCCCCGGCCTCTACACTGGTCCCTGAGGAACTCCCCTCACTCGAGGAGTTCAACAGGCTCTCCCCACGCAGAGAGACCTCCCCAGCAGTGCCCTGGCTAGCCAGCATCTGAGTGTCGCCGACAACCACGTCCGGATCCCCAGTAGGAAGTGGATGAATACCATCCAACTCACCTGAGCGGGCCGGAGAGACCATGGTGGCTGTCTCACCAGCCTCCGTGGAATCCGAATCCGACCCCCCAGATGGATCTAACCTCCTCCTAGTGATTTTCCGTCCTGGTTGCGTATGTCTTTTTCGCTTCTGACTTTGGGGGGTAGAAGTAAATGTACAGTTTAGATTCCTAGAGTGGATTGGGGTCGAAGGAAGATCCGACAACGCACCAAAAGAATTTGAAACAGCGATAGGAGACGTGTCAACAGTCCCGGTCACCCCCTGAGCGGGGCGACGCTGGGCCTCCCACTCCTGGGATACTGCCTCATCCCCGGTCCTATCACTGCACCCAGGCTGGGGCGAAGCCTGGGTAGAGGTTGAATTCAGGGGTTGAATTGTAGTGGTGGTGCCCGTCTGTGAAACGGAAGGCCCCTCCTTCGGTGGAGCGGTCTTCCTAGACGGGGCATCACTCAGATGCCCAACAAAAACAGAACTGTATTCCTGGAAGTTTGAAATGATATTCCCACCCAGACGCTTTCCGTAGCGTCGCCTAGCCCACGAGATGGCCAGTACAGAGCTCTGACCGAATTCTTTCGTGGTGAGTTTGGCTAGGTAAGGCACTAACTGACCTGCCAACTCATCAACCCTACTCCTCAAGTGGGTATGGCTGATTGACTTAATAGCGGAACCCCAATTTCGGGCCGCTTCGCGTAGATCTCGACTCAACTGGGCCGTTGGCCCCTCTAATTTAATTTTATCCTCAAGGGTCGAGATCGTTTTCTGAATAGCTGGGGGGAGGGAACGGGAATCCTCCCAGCAGGAAGCCAAATACTGACACCGCAGAACACGGTTCAGCTTACGAGTGCAAATTTGGAAGGGAGTGAGAACAGGCGTGTCAGCCATTTTTAAGAGTCAATTTTCAAGAAGGGTATTTTAATTTAGTCTATTTAGTAAACTCGGGCAATAGATAATTTAGTAGAACCACGCAAATGGAGCTGGAGAGAGAATTTTGTTCTAAAGGCCTAAGTAATTTGGCTTAGGATGGGATCGCTCTAAAACATTAATTTAGAAAAAGTCATATACAACGATATCATACCGAATCAAAAGATTGGGTATGATATTTTTGCTATAACTTTAAGTAAAACGTACTCACGTTTTGCCTGCTCCACTCAAATGAGTCAGGATGGTCTCAATCTGAGATTGTAAAATGCTATAGTGACCGTAGATCCTGCAGCCTGTAAGCGTACTTGCTCCTATGCAAGCGGAAGGCAAATGGTATATAGCTCTGAAAAGTGCCGAAAAAATTCCAACACAAAAACACAGTAAGAACAGTAGATCAGGGGAGTCACTAACCTGCAGGTCTGTTTCTCCGCTCCCCGGAGGGCTGAAATAAAGTTCCTAAAAATAAGAGAATGAATTGACAAAATGCAAAAGGGATGTGGGAACCTATAAATAAGTTCCCACTCCCTGTACAAAATCCTCCTACCGGTTTCAGACCTATTGGCCCTTCGTCAGGGAGGTATCTGAAAAAATACAAATTACCAACTGTTCAGGCCAAGAGCTCCGAAGTGACTGGCAAAGAGAATGTTTGTGTACACTGTACCCTTTACTTTTATACCCCAAGCCAGTCACGGTCACTGAGCGCATGGTCTGTGATCCCCAGGTCACGATCTGAAATAAACACAGAAAAGGCTGTAGTATTGAAAAAAAGTGTGTAAAAAAGTTTAAATTGGGTTGGTATAATAGAATAAATAAAATTCAAACACTTAATAGGGAAGGAGATTTGATAAAATTTACATTAGAGTCATATCCAAGGTGCTTAAAAATAATTTTCATTATTTTCCAGCGGCCCCAGAGCTTAGGAAGTCAGGCTGACTTTCCACTGGGCATTTTCACAGTGCCCCGACCCTTAAATCCCACAGGCTCATAGCCATTGTGTTTGAAATATTTACTCAACGAGAAAATATGTTTTAGAACCAGATATTATTGTCCTAATTTAGTGGGCAACAATATTCTGGTGTTAATATACTTGGTTTCAGTCCATTACCCCTTCTGATTATCATTTCAGAGGGGATTAAATAAATGAATTCAGGCTAGAAAAAACAGCCTTGAGTTTTGGAAGGTGTGTGTACACACACTGGCATTCAGAACCTTTCGTACACAGACCCCTAGGGGTCTGGGAGTGACTAAAATGAATTTAGTTCTGTTTAATTTTATAATTCGGAAATACAATCAGTAATCAACCTATAAAATACTGGTATATATTATATATTGATCAAATAATTATATGTAGGCATTATTTTGGTGAAATTCAATACAGAATTAACCAAAAGAACGTTTGAAAATAATATATTGAGGTGAATAAAACAGTGGTTCTGGTCTTCATGCTGTTCCCACGTGCGGCCTTGGCCCTCAGTTGTGGGCTTTTCCATGGAAAAAACTGTCTTTTCAGGGCATTTCTCCTCCATTCACCAGGTGGCACTCCATGACTTTGGCATATTGAATCAGCTGGACCAATATTTTGGAATAAAGAATAAGAGGCAAACAGGCCGTTAAGACTGTTGTTCCAATTCTTATAATTTTGTAAGGGGTATGCTGAGTAAAACACCAAAATTACAAGGCCCTAAAAAAATCCTACGAATTTATGGAGCCAAAAGAAAAATGTGAGTGGGGATTGTAATGTATTAATTGGTGGCTTGAAATAAACCTATAAGGGGCCCAGTTAGAAGCCCGCAGAGGTAGTTGAAAATTCCAGTGGTCCAAGAAGTAACTTTTCTGAGAATTAGAAGGTCTGGGATGAAGGAATAAATAAATAATCACCAAAAAATAAAAATAATATAAATATATTTTTGGTGGAATTCCATCTGGCTAGGAATAAGCAGTCAGAAATACAACTGACTGGCTGGTCTAGTGGTTAGAGGCGTTGTCTCTCCCCACAGACCCCGGTTCAAACCCCTCTTGGACCATAAATTTTTCTCACCAAAACTAATTTAATAATGGTGTGAGAGGGTAGCTGATACCAGTAGAAGAATTAACAGGGTGAAATTCAACCGACTGGCTGGTCTAGTGGTTAGAGGCGTTGTCTCTTCTCACAGACCCCAGTTCGAATCCCTCCAAGCCAGAATTTTTTCATTTAAAATTTAAAATCTAGGAAAGGATATCTCCTAAGAACATCAAAAATCAACCCAGAACAGGCATAGCCAACTGGGTAGTCCAGTGGTTAGGGTTAGGGTTAGGGTTAGGGTTAGGCGTAGGATTAGGGGAAGCAGTGAACAGGGAAGGCAGGATAGACTCGTGAGAGTAAAGGATTGTCACTGAGTGGCTCCTTTGAATAACTCTCAGCGGAAATTGAATTTAGAGTTAGGTCTAAAAGGCAAACACTCCTCTAATTTAGAGGGTGTTTTAGAATTTAGTGGTGGTAGGTAGGTGATAAAAAGTCACCCGAAAGGGACTTAAGGTTTGTTAAGTAGGCCCGTACACGGGGAGTTTCCTTGGTCTCCCAACAGGTGTGCACATACTAAGCAATACTTAACCCAAAATTTCAGCAAAAAGTCCGAAAGAATTACCCCAAGGAAGAGTAAAAAAATGAGCGAAACCTGCCCCTAGGGGGGCCAGAGGTTTCTGAATATCCTACCTTTGATATTTCTCCGGTTAAAAAAAATGGAGAAAAACCCTGTTCTACTTCCGATTAGGCACTGGCCGAGGGGACATGTAGCCCAATTGGAAGTGAAATAAACTACTCTGTGTTTGTCTCATCCATTAATTCAATGAGAAGAGACAAGGATCCAGGATCCTCTCCGTCTGAAGTAGGACCCTGGGTATATTCTGTCGAGCCGTTGTTCCTTGGGTTACCGGGCATGTTGTATGAGGCCTTGCAGGGTTAGGGTTAGGGTTAGGGTTAGGGTTAGGGTTAGGGTTAGGGTTAGGGTTAGGTTAGGGTTAGGGTTAGGGTTAGGGTTAGGGTTAGGGTTAGGGTTAGGGTTAGGGTTAGGGTTAGGGTTAGGGTTAGGGTTAGGGTTAGGGTTAGGGTTAGGGTTAGGGTTAGGGTTAGGGTTAGGCGTAGGATTAGGGGAAGCAGTGAACAGGGAAGGCAGGATAGACTCGTGAGAGTAAAGGATTGTCACTGAGTGGCTCCTTTGAATAACTCTCAGCGGAAATTGAATTTAGAGTTAGGTCTAAAAGGCAAACACTCCTCTAATTTAGAGGGTGTTTTAGAATTTAGTGGTGGTAGGTAGGTGATAAAAAGTCACCCGAAAGGGACTTAAGGTTTGTTAAGTAGGCCCGTACACGGGGAGTTTCCTTGGTCTCCCAACAGGTGTGCACATACTAAGCAATACTTAACCCAAAATTTCAGCAAAAAATCCGAAAGAATTACCCCAAGGAAGAGTAAAAAAATGAGCGAAACCTGCCCCTAGGGGGGCCAGAGGTTTCTGAATATCCTACCTTTGATATTTCTCCGGTTAAAAAAATGGAGAAAAACCCTGTTCTACTTCCGATTAGGCACTGGCCGAGGGGACATGTAGCCCAATTGGAAGTGAAATAAACTACTCTGTGTTTGTCTCATCCATTAATTCAATGAGAAGAGACAAGGATCCAGGATCCTCTCCGTCTGAAGTAGGACCCTGGGTATATTCTGTCGAGCCGTTGTTTCTCGGGTTACCGGGCATGTTGTATGAGGCCTTGCCCAGTCTACTTCTAACAAGTAGATCGCGCAAGTTCTTGCCCCTTTTGTATGCTGTAACACAAGGTTGAAAAACGATGTTAGGGTGCTTGATTTTGATTTTGTTGAAAGTCCCCTTAGCTAAAGAGGCCGCTTTCTTAGCCGTTTCGGAGAACGGTATGACAAAAGGGATAACGCCGTTATTGGCAGGGGATGGAACCGTATTCATCCCAGTTGGTGTCATCGATCTTACCTTTATCTGCCATTTACGTTCTAGGTCAAGGCGTTTAACCTTGTCTACGTCTTTGTCAGAAGAAACTGGCAAAGTTTCAAGGAAATATACCTTTAGGTGTTCAATATGGCATTCACTGCCATTAAAATGAATTCCTACTGGGGTGGGTTTGTTCAAACGTACATTTGATAAATGTATGTTAATTCGATCTCTAAAACTCATCCCAGTTTCCCCAATGTAAATTTTATGGCATTTCTCGCATTGAATGCCATAAATACCGTTAGGGGAGTTGCAATCTTGTTGCGTTGAAAGTTTGAATTCAGTGTTCAAATTTCCAGGACCCCCTGGAAGGGTGGCTGATTGAACAACTATGTTGTTTTTACATAGTTTACATTTTGGTCCATTACATCTATTGGAGCACCCTAGCATCAAAGTCTGATCCGAACCTAAGACTTTGTTTTTGATCGTGCGTAGGAATCGATCGGAATAACCACGTGGTTTAAGCGCATAAAATAACCGTCGGCAAGCGTCATCTATGTCCCTTTGATTATTACAAATCCTCTGATATCTCAAAATTTGGGATTTGATAATCCCAGAAAAGGTGTGTGGAGGGTGGTAAGAATTTTTATGTAGCAATTCCAACGTATCTGTTGGTTTGAAGTACACTTTCGTGTCTAGTATGCCATCACTATTAAATCTGTTCCCTTTAAACACAGTGGTATCTAAGAAATTTATGGATTGTTTGTCCAATTCTGCTTTAACAGTGATTGATGGATGATGTGTATTTAATAAATTTACAAACTCGTGGAAAGATTCCTCCGAGTGTTCCCAAATCATGAAAATATCATCCAGAAATCTCCTGTAGAATTTGGGTTTAAGGGGTGCCTTTTCCAAGACCTCCCTTTCCCAATCTGCCAAAAAGAGGTTGGCATAATTTGGTGCAAATTTTTTGCCCATGGCAGTACCCCACGTTTGTAGATACCATTTGCCATTGAATTCAAAATCATTGTACTCCAAATTAATTTTGAGTAAATCTAAAATTTGTTTGTCCGGCCTTTTAGGGTCCGGATATCTGTCAAAAGCTTTTGCTACAGATTGTATACCTGTGACATTGTCAATATTAGTATACAGACTGTCCACATCAATAGTGGCGATAAAAGCGTCAGGGTGAATTTTTGTTTTTTTTATTTCATCAAGGAAATGTGTGGTGTCTTTTAAAAAGGATGGATGACGTGTTGCCAACGGTGCCAAGAAGTGATCAATATACTCCGCTGAGGCGCAACTTTCGCTTCCGCAGTCGGAAATGATCGGTCTGCCTGGCGGTAAGCGACCCGGGGGGGGCCACTTGTTTTTTTCCTTATGAATTTTAGGGAGAAGATACATTCTCCTAGGTGTCGGATCAGACAGACAAGCGAGAAAGTCGAATTGGCCTTTGTCGATAAATTTTAGATCTTTCAGCTCTCGGAAAATTTCATTGATTTTCGTAATAGCCTGAGGAAAAACAGGCTGATCTAACGTTTTGTAATGGATTGGATGGTTGAGCTGGCGTTCAGTCTCAGATATATAGTCCTTTTTATCCATTACTACGATGGCTGCGCCCTTATCAGCTGGTTTAATAATGATGTCTTTGTTTTTAGCTAAATTTTTAAGGGCGATCCGTTCGTTTTTTGGCAGATTGCTCTTAGGAAGGGCATCTGGGATGTTTTTTATAGCAGAGTCTAAAGTTTTTAGCTCGCATTCTAGGAAAGGGTTGTTGGATGGAGGCATCCAAGTAGATTTTATCCTAAAATTAGGATCACGTGTTGCGCTGTTTCGACCGTGAAAAAAGAAATTTAGACGAAGACGGCGGGCAAGACCGTCAGTTGCTGATTGTAAGTCACCTCTATCTATAGTACGAGGAGTGGGGACGAACTTAATGCCCTTTTGCAAAACGCCAACGCTACCCTTATCCAGGTTTTTACTGGATAGGTTGATAATGCCGTTTGATTTAAAGGGGAAGGTGGCCGAGTTACGGTTAACTCTGGCGTCTTGCCCCGAATTTAGTTTAAATGAGCGATAAGGGAAAGGGAATGCTCAATGATTTTAAACGCCGATTCGCGGCTCCAATGGACTGGGTCCTGTCCATTCTGCTTAACCTGAGCATGATGCTTATTTAGGTAATGGGCCACCGGCCGATTCCCTAAAAACTTGCGTGCGTGCTCATTAAAGGCTTGAATTCCCTTTAGGAAAGTCAAATCTAGGGCTATCGTACCGTAAACGGGTTGAAAAAAGACCCGCTGGTCGGGGAAAGTAGACGACGCCTGCAACATGCATTCTTGGAAACTTGCATTTCTCTTGGACCGAAGGGTCGTTTCACTCAGACAGTCATTCAGCCCAACAGAAATGATTACATCCTTAAGCTGGGGATACCTGGAAGCATCAAAACGTTCCAAAAGTTTGGTCAAATGCCAGCATTTGGCCCCAGGGAAGCTGTGTACCTCCACATCCTCCCTCGTAACTTTCGGAACCTTTGACAAATTTGAATCACCGAGAAAAACCATTGAGGTAGATGGTTTAAGAACCAGTTTCCAAGCCGCGATTTTACGTTCAGAGCTTAGATTACCGGCATGACGCGTAACGTCGGCAGGATACAAATTTTCACCTTTAAAGGACAAATTTAGGTCAGTCCTGCCAGCGGCTTTACTCCGTTGAGAAGGTTGAGAAAACATGCAAAAGTCCGCGGTGGAGTAAGTGCCGGGTCTCCGACCCTGGGTGCGCCTCATTATCCGTCTAGGTAATGTGGCACTGCCGGGGTCCGAGAGGCATCCTGGGTTGGCAGAGCCATTGCCCATAGATGCTGGGGGGGAGGATGAATGCTGCGAGTTCAACGATATCTCGTCCTCTGACTCTACAGGGGACTTAGAACGAGTGGTGTCCTCGCTCGTAACAGGGGGTGACCCAGCCATCGTTGGTTCAAGGACCAAACCCCCGGCTTCTACACTGGTCCCTGAGGAACTCCCCTCACTCGAGGAGTTCAACAGGCTCTCCCCACGCAGAGAGACCTCCCCAGCAGTGCCCTGGCTAGCCAGCATCTGAGTGTCGCCGACAACCACGTCCGGATCCCCAGTAGGAAGTGGATGAATACCATCCAACTCACCTGAGCGGGCCGGAGAGACCATGGTGGCTGTCTCACCAGCCTCCGTGGAATCCGAATCCGACCCCCCAGATGGATCTAACCTCCTCCTAGTGATTTTCCGTCCTGGTTGCGTATGTCTTTTTCGCTTCTGACTTTGGGGGGTAGAAGTAAATGTACAGTTTAGATTCCTAGAGTGGATTGGGGTCGAAGGAAGATCCGACAACGCACCAAAAGAATTTGAAACAGCGATAGGAGACGTGTCAACAGTCCCGGTCACCCCCTGAGCGGGGCGACGCTGGGCCTCCCACTCCTGGGATACTGCCTCATCCCCGGTCCTATCACTGCACCCAGGCTGGGGCGAAGCCTGGGTAGAGGTTGAATTTAGGGGTTGAATTGTAGTGGTGGTGCCCGTCTGTGAAACGGAAGGCCCCTCCTTCGGTGGAGCGGTCTTCCTAGACGGGGCATCACTCAGATGCCCAACAAAAACAGAACTGTATTCCTGGAAGTTTGAAATGATATTCCCACCCAGACGCTTTCCGTAGCGTCGCCTAGCCCACGAGATGGCCAGTACAGAGCTCTGACCGAATTCTTTCGTGGTGAGTTTGGCTAGGTAAGGCACTAACTGACCTGCCAACTCATCAACCCTACTCCTCAAGTGGGTATGGCTGATTGACTTAATAGCGGAACCCCAATTCCGGGCCGCTTCGCGTAGATCTCGACTCAACTGGGCCGTTGGCCCCTCTAATTTAATTTTATCCTCAAGGGTCGAGATCGTTTTCTGAATAGCTGGGGGGAGGGAACGGGAATCCTCCCAGCAGGAAGCCAAATACTGACACCGCAGAACACGGTTCAGCTTACGAGTGCAAATTTGGAAGGGAGTGAGAACAGGCGTGTCAGCCATTTTTAAGAGTCAATTTTCAAGAAGGGTATTTTAATTTAGTCTATTTAGTAAACTCGGGCAATAGATAATTTAGTAGAACCACGCAAATGGAGCTGGAGAGAGAATTTTGTTCTAAAGGCCTAAGTAATTTGGCTTAGGATGGGATCGCTCTAAAACATTAATTTAGAAAAAGTCATATACAACGATATCATACCGAATCAAAAGATTGGGTATGATATTTTTGCTATAACTTTAAGTAAAACGTACTCACGTTTTGCCTGCTCCACTCAAATGAGTCAGGATGGTCTGAATCTGAGATTGTAAAATGCTATAGTGACCGTAGATCCTGCAGCCTGTAAGCGTACTTGCTCCTATGCAAGCGGAAGGCAAATGGTATATAGCTCTGAAAAGTGCCGAAAAAATTCCAACACAAAAACACAGTAAGAACAGTAGATCAGGGGAGTCACTAACCTGCAGGTCTGTTTCTCCGCTCCCCGGAGGGCTGAAATAAAGTTCCTAAAAATAAGAGAATGAATTGACAAAATGCAAAAGGGATGTGGGAACCTATAAATAAGTTCCCACTCCCTGTACAAAATCCTCCTACCGGTTTCAGACCTATTGGCCCTTCGTCAGGGAGGTATCTGAAAAAATACAAATTACCAACTGTGCAGGCCAAGAGCTCCGAAGTGACTGGCAAAGAGAATGTTTGTGTACACTGTACCCTTTACTTTTATACCCCAAGCCAGTCACGGTCACTGAGCGCATGGTCTGTGATCCCCAGGTCATAATCTGAAATAAACACAGAAAAGGCTGTAGTATTGAAAAAAAGTGTGTAAAAAAGTTTGAATTGGGTTGGTATAATAGAATAAATAAAATTCAAACACTTAATAGGGAAGGAGATTTGATAAAATTTTCATTAGAGTCATATCCAAGGTGCTTAAAAATAATTTTCATTATTTTCCAGCGGCCCCAGAGCTTAGGAAGTCAGGCTGACTTTCCACTGGGCATTTTCACAGTGCCCCGACCCTTAAATCCCACAGGCTCATAGCCATTGTGTTTGAAATATTTACTCAACGAGAGAATATGTTTTAGAACTAGATATTATTGTCCTAATTTAGTGGGCAACAATATTCTGGTGTTAATACACTTGGTTTCAGTCCATAACCCCTTCTGATTATCATTTCAGAGGGGATTGAATAAATGAATTCAGGCTAGAAAAAACAGCCTTGAGTTTTGGAAGGTGTGTGTACACACACTGGCATTCAGAACCTTTCGTACACAGACCCCTGGGGGTCTGGGAGTGACTAAAATGAATTTAGTTCTGTTTAATTTTATAATTCGGAAATACAATTAGTAATCAACCTATAAAATACTGGTATATATTATATATTGATCAAATAATTATATGTAGGCATTATTTTGGTGAAATTCAATACAGAATTAACCAAAAGAACGTTTGAAAATAATATATTGAGGTGAATAAAACAGTGGTTCTGGTCTTCATGCTGTTCCCACGTGCGGCCTTGACCCTCAGTTGTGGGCTTTTCCATGGAAAAAACTGTCTTTTCAGGGCATTTCTCCTCCATTCACCAGGTGGCACTCCATGACTTTGGCATATTGAATCAGCTGGACCAATATTTTGGAATAAAGAATAAGAGGCAAACAGGCCGTTAAGACTGTTGTTCCAATTCTTATAATTTTGTAAGGGGTATGCTGAGTAAAACACCAAAATTACAAGGCCCTAAAAAAATCCTACGAATTTATGGAGCCAAAAGAAAAATGTGAGTGGGGATTGTAATGTATTAATTGGTGACTTGAAATAAACCTATAAGGGGCCCAGTTAGAAGCCCGCAGAGGTAGTTGAAAATTCCAGTGGTCCAAGAAGTAACTTTTCTGAGAATTAGAAGGTCTGGGATGAAGGAATAAATAAATAATCACCAAAAATAAAAATAATATAAATATATTTTTGGTGGAATTCCATCTGGCTAGGAATAAGCAGTCAGAAATACAACTGACTGGCTGGTCTAGTGGTTAGAGGCGTTGTCTCTCCCCACAGACCCCGGTTCAAACCCCTCTTGGACCATAAATTTTTCTCACCAAAATTAATTTAATAATGGTGTGAGAGGGTAGCTGATACCAGTAGAAGAATTAACAGGGTGAAATTCAACCGACTGGCTGGTCTAGTGGTTAGAGGCGCTGTCTCTTCTCACAGACCCCAGTTCGAATCCCTCCAAGCCAGAATTTTTTCATTTAAAATTTAAAATCTAGGAAAGGATATCTCCTAAGAACATCAAAAATCAACCCAGAACAAGCATAGCCAACTGGGTAGTCCAGTGGTTAGAGGGCTGTGCCCCAGAACCAGGGATCCGGGTTCGAATCCCTAAATTTTCAAATTTATTAATTAAAGTCAGAGATAAAATTTCCTATAGACTAGAAAAATTGGATTGGTGAATATCAGCTGTCCCCGTGGCTTGGTGGAATTCTCCAAGTCACATTCATGGCAGCACAGGGCACCCGGGTTCAAACCCCGTCCCTTCCCCGTGGTCCATAAAAAGAGTAGGTTCTGCCTACCTTACAGGGCTCCGCCCTCAGTAAAGCAGTATCTAAAAAATAGAGTCCTTCAGATTCAGCCAGTAATAGTCAAGTAGTGTTGGGTTCTCGGGTTCTGTAAAAGAGAAGAACAATCATATTAGTACAAAGTATGTTACATGCCCTTTTAAAATTACAAGACTTAGATTCACATAGGGCAACTAAAGATAAAAAAGCAGGGCATCCCCCGCAGTTTTATTTAAGTGTGAGGGATACCCATGAACAATGATAAATTTACCTACCCAAAGTAAAAATAAGGCCTGCAATGCTGAATTCTAAGACGGAAGTCCAAGCAGGGTAGATTCGTGGGAGAACCCCTTCAGATTCTCCCCACTGAGCCGTCCTGCCCGAGCATCCGTCCAGTTGGTGTTTTCAATTTTGGAGATAGAGGTGACTTAATTATATTATAGGTGATAACCAAATAGTTCTGATCTTGGTTATAACCCTCGCTCCTACTTGATTCTCTTTGCTCGTTGTTATCACTTCTTGGCTTGTTTGTTGTTACAGTTGCTGATGTACGGTCGGCTATGTTCTGTAATGAGATGGAGTTAGGAAAACAAAACATAGCAAATGCGCAATTATAAAAGAATATATATAGTTAGTTCATATGTAAAGGAAGGTTTCCTTATAGTGTAAAAAGTGATAGAGTAGTATATTTCACATAATTAATTTTCAGGCATCAATCCCACAAAGTTGATTATAGGTCTGGCTCTGGCTGGGTTAGGCGTAGGATTAGGGGAAGCAGTGAACAGGGAAGGCAGGATAGACTCGTGAGAGTAAAGGATTGTCACTGAGTGGCTCCTTTGAATAACTCTCAGCGGAAATTGAATTTAGAGTTAGGTCTAAAAGGCAAACACTCCTCTAATTTAGAGGGTGTTTTAGAATTTAGTGGTGGTAGGTAGGTGATAAAAAGTCACCCGAAAGGGACTTAAGGTTTGTTAAGTAGGCCCGTACACGGGGAGTTTCCTTGGTCTCCCAACAGGTGTGCACATACTAAGCAATACTTAACCCAAAATTTCAGCAAAAAATCCGAAAGAATTACCCCAAGGAAGAGTAAAAAAATGAGCGAAACCTGCCCCTAGGGGGGCCAGAGGTTTCTGAATATCCTACCTTTGATATTTCTCCGGTTAAAAAAATGGAGAAAAACCCTGTTCTACTTCCGATTAGGCACTGGCCGAGGGGACATGTAGCCCAATTGGAAGTGAAATAAACTACTCTGTGTTTGTCTCATCCATTAATTCAATGAGAAGAGACAAGGATCCAGGATCCTCTCCGTCTGAAGTAGGACCCTGGGTATATTCTGTCGAGCCGTTGTTTCTCGGGTTACCGGGCATGTTGTATGAGGCCTTGCCCAGTCTACTTCTAACAAGTAGATCGCGCAAGTTCTTGCCCCTTTTGTATGCTGTAACACAAGGTTGAAAAACGATGTTAGGGTGCTTGATTTTGATTTTGTTGAAAGTCCCCTTAGCTAAAGAGGCCGCTTTCTTAGCCGTTTCGGAGAACGGTATGACAAAAGGGATAACGCCGTTATTGGCAGGGGATGGAACCGTATTCATCCCAGTTGGTGTCATCGATCTTACCTTTATCTGCCATTTACGTTCTAGGTCAAGGCGTTTAACCTTGTCTACGTCTTTGTCAGAAGAAACTGGCAAAGTTTCAAGGAAATATACCTTTAGGTGTTCAATATGGCATTCACTGCCATTAAAATGAATTCCTACTGGGGTGGGTTTGTTCAAACGTACATTTGATAAATGTATGTTAATTCGATCTCTAAAACTCATCCCAGTTTCCCCAATGTAAATTTTATGGCATTTCTCGCATTGAATGCCATAAATACCGTTAGGGGAGTTGCAATCTTGTTGCGTTGAAAGTTTGAATTCAGTGTTCAAATTTCCAGGACCCCCTGGAAGGGTGGCTGATTGAACAACTATGTTGTTTTTACATAGTTTACATTTTGGTCCATTACATCTATTGGAGCACCCTAGCATCAAAGTCTGATCCGAACCTAAGACTTTGTTTTTGATCGTGCGTAGGAATCGATCGGAATAACCACGTGGTTTAAGCGCATAAAATAACCGTCGGCAAGCGTCATCTATGTCCCTTTGATTATTACAAATCCTCTGATATCTCAAAATTTGGGATTTGATAATCCCAGAAAAGGTGTGTGGAGGGTGGTAAGAATTTTTATGTAGCAATTCCAACGTATCTGTTGGTTTGAAGTACACTTTCGTGTCTAGTATGCCATCACTATTAAATCTGTTCCCTTTAAACACAGTGGTATCTAAGAAATTTATGGATTGTTTGTCCAATTCTGCTTTAACAGTGATTGATGGATGATGTGTATTTAATAAATTTACAAACTCGTGGAAAGATTCCTCCGAGTGTTCCCAAATCATGAAAATATCATCCAGAAATCTCCTGTAGAATTTGGGTTTAAGGGGTGCCTTTTCCAAGACCTCCCTTTCCCAATCTGCCAAAAAGAGGTTGGCATAATTTGGTGCAAATTTTTTGCCCATGGCAGTACCCCACGTTTGTAGATACCATTTGCCATTGAATTCAAAATCATTGTACTCCAAATTAATTTTGAGTAAATCTAAAATTTGTTTGTCCGGCCTTTTAGGGTCCGGATATCTGTCAAAAGCTTTTGCTACAGATTGTATACCTGTGACATTGTCAATATTAGTATACAGACTGTCCACATCAATAGTGGCGATAAAAGCGTCAGGGTGAATTTTTGTTTTTTTTATTTCATCAAGGAAATGTGTGGTGTCTTTTAAAAAGGATGGATGACGTGTTGCCAACGGTGCCAAGAAGTGATCAATATACTCCGCTGAGGCGCAACTTTCGCTTCCGCAGTCGGAAATGATCGGTCTGCCTGGCGGTAAGCGACCCGGGGGGGGGCCACTTGTTTTTTTCCTTATGAATTTTAGGGAGAAGATACATTCTCCTAGGTGTCGGATCAGACAGACAAGCGAGAAAGTCGAATTGGCCTTTGTCGATAAATTTTAGATCTTTCAGCTCTCGGAAAATTTCATTGATTTTCGTAATAGCCTGAGGAAAAACAGGCTGATCTAACGTTTTGTAATGGATTGGATGGCTGAGCTGGCGTTCAGTCTCAGATATATAGTCCTTTTTATCCATTACTACGATGGCTGCGCCCTTATCAGCTGGTTTAATAATGATGTCTTTGTTTTTAGCTAAATTTTTAAGGGCGATCCGTTCGTTTTTTGGCAGATTGCTCTTAGGAAGGGCATCTGGGATGTTTTTTATAGCAGAGTCTAAAGTTTTTAGCTCGCATTCTAGGAAAGGGTTGTTGGATGGAGGCATCCAAGTAGATTTTATCCTAAAATTAGGATCACGTGTTGCGCTGTTTCGACCGTGAAAAAAGAAATTTAGACGAAGACGGCGGGCAAGACCGTCAGTTGCTGATTGTAAGTCACCTCTATCTATAGTACGAGGAGTGGGGACGAACTTAATGCCCTTTTGCAAAACGCCAACGCTACCCTTATCCAGGTTTTTACTGGATAGGTTGATAATGCCGTTTGATTTAAAGGGGAAGGTGGCCGAGTTACGGTTAACTCTGGCGTCTTGCCCCGAATTTAGTTTAAATGAGCGATAAGGGAAAGGGAATGCTCAATGATTTTAAACGCCGATTCGCGGCTCCAATGGACTGGGTCCTGTCCATTCTGCTTAACCTGAGCATGATGCTTATTTAGGTAATGGGCCACCGGCCGATTCCCTAAAAACTTGCGTGCGTGCTCATTAAAGGCTTGAATTCCCTTTAGGAAAGTCAAATCTAGGGCTATCGTACCGTAAACGGGTTGAAAAAAGACCCGCTGGTCGGGGAAAGTAGACGACGCCTGCAACATGCATTCTTGGAAACTTGCATTTCTCTTGGACCGAAGGGTCGTTTCACTCAGACAGTCATTCAGCCCAACAGAAATGATTACATCCTTAAGCTGGGGATACCTGGAAGCATCAAAACGTTCCAAAAGTTTGGTCAAATGCCAGCATTTGGCCCCAGGGAAGCTGTGTACCTCCACATCCTCCCTCGTAACTTTCGGAACCTTTGACAAATTTGAATCACCGAGAAAAACCATTGAGGTAGATGGTTTAAGAACCAGTTTCCAAGCCGCGATTTTACGTTCAGAGCTTAGATTACCGGCATGACGCGTAACGTCGGCAGGATACAAATTTTCACCTTTAAAGGACAAATTTAGGTCAGTCCTGCCAGCGGCTTTACTCCGTTGAGAAGGTTGAGAAAACATGCAAAAGTCCGCGGTGGAGTAAGTGCCGGGTCTCCGACCCTGGGTGCGCCTCATTATCCGTCTAGGTAATGTGGCACTGCCGGGGTCCGAGAGGCATCCTGGGTTGGCAGAGCCATTGCCCATAGATGCTGGGGGGGAGGATGAATGCTGCGAGTTCAACGATATCTCGTCCTCTGACTCTACAGGGGACTTAGAACGAGTGGTGTCCTCGCTCGTAACAGGGGGTGACCCAGCCATCGTTGGTTCAAGGACCAAACCCCCGGCTTCTACACTGGTCCCTGAGGAACTCCCCTCACTCGAGGAGTTCAACAGGCTCTCCCCACGCAGAGAGACCTCCCCAGCAGTGCCCTGGCTAGCCAGCATCTGAGTGTCGCCGACAACCACGTCCGGATCCCCAGTAGGAAGTGGATGAATACCATCCAACTCACCTGAGCGGGCCGGAGAGACCATGGTGGCTGTCTCACCAGCCTCCGTGGAATCCGAATCCGACCCCCCAGATGGATCTAACCTCCTCCTAGTGATTTTCCGTCCTGGTTGCGTATGTCTTTTTCGCTTCTGACTTTGGGGGGTAGAAGTAAATGTACAGTTTAGATTCCTAGAGTGGATTGGGGTCGAAGGAAGATCCGACAACGCACCAAAAGAATTTGAAACAGCGATAGGAGACGTGTCAACAGTCCCGGTCACCCCCTGAGCGGGGCGACGCTGGGCCTCCCACTCCTGGGATACTGCCTCATCCCCGGTCCTATCACTGCACCCAGGCTGGGGCGAAGCCTGGGTAGAGGTTGAATTTAGGGGTTGAATTGTAGTGGTGGTGCCCGTCTGTGAAACGGAAGGCCCCTCCTTCGGTGGAGCGGTCTTCCTAGACGGGGCATCACTCAGATGCCCAACAAAAACAGAACTGTATTCCTGGAAGTTTGAAATGATATTCCCACCCAGACGCTTTCCGTAGCGTCGCCTAGCCCACGAGATGGCCAGTACAGAGCTCTGACCGAATTCTTTCGTGGTGAGTTTGGCTAGGTAAGGCACTAACTGACCTGCCAACTCATCAACCCTACTCCTCAAGTGGGTATGGCTGATTGACTTAATAGCGGAACCCCAATTCCGGGCCGCTTCGCGTAGATCTCGACTCAACTGGGCCGTTGGCCCCTCTAATTTAATTTTATCCTCAAGGGTCGAGATCGTTTTCTGAATAGCTGGGGGGAGGGAACGGGAATCCTCCCAGCAGGAAGCCAAATACTGACACCGCAGAACACGGTTCAGCTTACGAGTGCAAAATTGGAAGGGAGTGAGAACAGGCGTGTCAGCCATTTTTAAGAGTCAATTTTCAAGAAGGGTATTTTAATTTAGTCTATTTAGTAAACTCGGGCAATAGATAATTTAGTAGAACCACGCAAATGGAGCTGGAGAGAGAATTTTGTTCTAAAGGCCTAAGTAATTTGGCTTAGGATGGGATCGCTCTAAAACATTAATTTAGAAAAAGTCATATACAACGATATCATACCGAATCAAAAGATTGGGTATGATATTTTTGCTATAACTTTAAGTAAAACGTACTCACGTTTTGCCTGCTCCACTCAAATGAGTCAGGATGGTCTGAATCTGAGATTGTAAAATGCTATAGTGACCGTAGATCCTGCAGCCTGTAAGCGTACTTGCTCCTATGCAAGCGGAAGGCAAATGGTATATAGCTCTGAAAAGTGCCGAAAAAATTCCAACACAAAAACACAGTAAGAACAGTAGATCAGGGGAGTCACTAACCTGCAGGTCTGTTTCTCCGCTCCCCGGAGGGCTGAAATAAAGTTCCTAAAAATAAGAGAATGAATTGACAAAATGCAAAAGGGATGTGGGAACCTATAAATAAGTTCCCACTCCCTGTACAAAATCCTCCTACCGGTTTCAGACCTATTGGCCCTTCGTCAGGGAGGTATCTGAAAAAATACAAATTACCAACTGTGCAGGCCAAGAGCTCCGAAGTGACTGGCAAAGAGAATGTTTGTGTACACTGTACCCTTTACTTTTATACCCCAAGCCAGTCACGGTCACTGAGCGCATGGTCTGTGATCCCCAGGTCATAATCTGAAATAAACACAGAAAAGGCTGTAGTATTGAAAAAAAGTGTGTAAAAAAGTTTGAATTGGGTTGGTATAATAGAATAAATAAAATTCAAACACTTAATAGGGAAGGAGATTTGATAAAATTTTCATTAGAGTCATATCCAAGGTGCTTAAAAATAATTTTCATTATTTTCCAGCGGCCCCAGAGCTTAGGAAGTCAGGCTGACTTTCCACTGGGCATTTTCACAGTGCCCCGACCCTTAAATCCCACAGGCTCATAGCCATTGTGTTTGAAATATTTACTCAACGAGAGAATATGTTTTAGAACTAGATATTATTGTCCTAATTTAGTGGGCAACAATATTCTGGTGTTAATACACTTGGTTTCAGTCCATAACCCCTTCTGATTATCATTTCAGAGGGGATTGAATAAATGAATTCAGGCTAGAAAAAACAGCCTTGAGTTTTGGAAGGTGTGTGTACACACACTGGCATTCAGAACCTTTCGTACACAGACCCCTGGGGGTCTGGGAGTGACTAAAATGAATTTAGTTCTGTTTAATTTTATAATTCGGAAATACAATTAGTAATCAACCTATAAAATACTGGTATATATTATATATTGATCAAATAATTATATGTAGGCATTATTTTGGTGAAATTCAATACAGAATTAACCAAAAGAACGTTTGAAAATAATATATTGAGGTGAATAAAACAGTGGTTCTGGTCTTCATGCTGTTCCCACGTGCGGCCTTGACCCTCAGTTGTGGGCTTTTCCATGGAAAAAACTGTCTTTTCAGGGCATTTCTCCTCCATTCACCAGGTGGCACTCCATGACTTTGGCATATTGAATCAGCTGGACCAATATTTTGGAATAAAGAATAAGAGGCAAACAGGCCGTTAAGACTGTTGTTCCAATTCTTATAATTTTGTAAGGGGTATGCTGAGTAAAACACCAAAATTACAAGGCCCTAAAAAAATCCTACGAATTTATGGAGCCAAAAGAAAAATGTGAGTGGGGATTGTAATGTATTAATTGGTGACTTGAAATAAACCTATAAGGGGCCCAGTTAGAAGCCCGCAGAGGTAGTTGAAAATTCCAGTGGTCCAAGAAGTAACTTTTCTGAGAATTAGAAGGTCTGGGATGAAGGAATAAATAAATAATCACCAAAAATAAAAATAATATAAATATATTTTTGGTGGAATTCCATCTGGCTAGGAATAAGCAGTCAGAAATACAACTGACTGGCTGGTCTAGTGGTTAGAGGCGTTGTCTCTCCCCACAGACCCCGGTTCAAACCCCTCTTGGACCATAAATTTTTCTCACCAAAATTAATTTAATAATGGTGTGAGAGGGTAGCTGATACCAGTAGAAGAATTAACAGGGTGAAATTCAACCGACTGGCTGGTCTAGTGGTTAGAGGCGCTGTCTCTTCTCACAGACCCCAGTTCGAATCCCTCCAAGCCAGAATTTTTTCATTTAAAATTTAAAATCTAGGAAAGGATATCTCCTAAGAACATCAAAAATCAACCCAGAACAAGCATAGCCAACTGGGTAGTCCAGTGGTTAGAGGGCTGTGCCCCAGAACCAGGGATCCGGGTTCGAATCCCTAAATTTTCAAATTTATTAATTAAAGTCAGAGATAAAATTTCCTATAGACTAGAAAAATTGGATTGGTGAATATCAGCTGTCCCCGTGGCTTGGTGGAATTCTCCAAGTCACATTCATGGCAGCACAGGGCACCCGGGTTCAAACCCCGTCCCTTCCCCGTGGTCCATAAAAAGAGTAGGTTCTGCCTACCTTACAGGGCTCCGCCCTCAGTAAAGCAGTATCTAAAAAATAGAGTCCTTCAGATTCAGCCAGTAATAGTCAAGTAGTGTTGGGTTCTCGGGTTCCAAAGTAAAAATAAGGGTTAGGGTTAGGGTTAGGGTTAGGGTTAGGGTTAGGGGTTAGGGTTAGGGTTAGGCGTAGGATTAGGGGAAGCAGTGAACAGGGAAGGCAGGATAGACTCGTGAGAGTAAAGGATTGTCACTGAGTGGCTCCTTTGAATAACTCTCAGCGGAAATTGAATTTAGAGTTAGGTCTAAAAGGCAAACACTCCTCTAATTTAGAGGGTGTTTTAGAATTTAGTGGTGGTAGGTAGGTGATAAAAGTCACCCGAAAGGGACTTAAGGTTTGTTAAGTAGGCCCGTACACGGGGAGTTTCCTTGGTCTCCCAACAGGTGTGCACATACTAAGCAATACTTAACCCAAAATTTCAGCAAAAAGTCCGAAAGAATTACCCCAAGGAAGAGTAAAAAAATGAGCGAAACCTGCCCCTAGGGGGGCCAGAGGTTTCTGATTATCCTACCTTTGATATTTCTCCGGTTAAAAAAATGGAGAAAAACCCTGTTCTACTTCCGATTAGGCACTGGCCGAGGGGACATGTAGCCCAATTGGAAGTGAAATAAACTACTCTGTGTTTGTCTCATCCATTAATTCAATGAGAAGAGACAAGGATCCAGGATCCTCTCCGTCTGAAGTAGGACCCTGGGTATATTCTGTCGAGCCGTTGTTCCTTGGGTTACCGGGCATGTTGTATGAGGCCTTGCCCAGTCTACTTCTAACAAGTAGATCGCGCAAGTTCTTGCCCCTTTTGTATGCTGTAACACAAGGTTGAAAAACGATGTTAGGGTGCTTGATTTTAATTTTGTTGAAAGTCCCCTTAGCTAAAGAGGCCGCTTTCTTAGCCGTTTCGGAGAACGGTATGACAAAAGGGATAACGCCGTTATTGGCAGGGGATGGAACCGTATTCATCCCAGTTGGTGTCATCGATCTTACCTTTATCTGCCATTTACGTTCTAGGTCAAGGCGTTTAACCTTGTCTACGTCTTTGTCAGAGGAAACTGGCAAAGTTTCAAGGAAATATACCTTTAGGTGTTCAATATGGCATTCACTGCCATTAAAATGAATTCCTACTGGGGTGGGTTTGTTCAAACGTACATTTGATAAATGTACGTTAATTCGATCTCTAAAACTCATCCCAGTTTCCCCAATGTAAATTTTATGGCATTTCTCGCATTGAATGCCATAAATACCGTTAGGGGAGTTGCAATCTTGTTGCGTTGAAAGTTTGAATTCAGTGTTCAAATTTCCAGGACCCCCTGGAAGGGTGGCTGATTGAACAACTATGTTGTTTTTACATAGTTTACATTTTGGTCCATTACATCTATTGGAGCACCCTAGCATCAAAGTCTGATCCGAACCTAAGACTTTGTTTTTGATCGTGCGTAGGAATCGATCGGAATAACCACGTGGTTTAAGCGCATAAAATAACCGTCGGCAAGCGTCATCTATGTCCCTTTGATTATTACAAATCCTCTGATATCTCAGAATTTGGGATTTGATAATCCCAGAAAAGGTGTGTGGAGGGTGGTAAGAATTTTTATGTAGCAATTCCAACGTATCTGTTGGTTTGAAGTACACTTTCGTGTCTAGTATGCCATCACTATTAAATCTGTTCCCTTTAAACACAGTGGTATCTAAGAAATTTATGGATTGTTTGTCCAATTCTGCTTTAACAGTGATTGATGGATGATGTGTATTTAGTAAATTTACAAACTCGTGGAAAGATTCCTCCGAGTGTTCCCAAATCATGAAAATATCATCCAGAAATCTCCTGTAGAATTTGGGTTTAAGGGGTGCCTTTTCCAAGACCTCCCTTTCCCAATCTGCCAAAAAGAGGTTGGCATAATTTGGTGCAAATTTTTTGCCCATGGCAGTACCCCACGTTTGTAGATACCATTTGCCATTGAATTCAAAATCATTGTACTCCAAATTAATTTTGAGTAAATCTAAAATTTGTTTGTCCGGCCTTTTAGGGTCCGGATATCTGTCAAAAGCTTTTGCTACAGATTGTATACCTGTGACATTGTCAATATTAGTATACAGACTGTCCACATCAATAGTGGCGATAAGAGCGTCAGGGTGAATTTTTGTTTTTTTTATTTCATCAAGGAAATGTGTGGTGTCTTTTAAAAAGGATGGATGACGTGTTGCCAACGGTGCCAAGAAGTGATCAATATACTCCGCTGAGGCGCAACTTTCGCTTCCGCAGTCGGAAATGATCGGTCTGCCTGGCGGTAAGCGACCCGGGGGGGGCCACTTGTTTTTTTCCTTATGAATTTTAGGGAGAAGATACATTCTCCTAGGTGTCGGATCAGACGGACAAGCGAGAAAGTCGAATTGGCCTTTGTCGATAAATTTTAGATCTTTCAGCTCTCGGAAAATTTCATTGATTTTCGTAATAGCCTGAGGAAAAACAGGCTGATCTAACGTTTTGTAATGGATTGGATGGTTGAGCTGGCGTTCAGTCTCAGATATATAGTCCTTTTTATCCATTACTACGATGGCTGCGCCCTTATCAGCTGGTTTAATAATGATGTCTTTGTTTTTAGCCAAATTTTTAAGGGCGATCCGTTCGTTTTTCGGCAGATTGCTCTTAGGAAGGGCATCTGGGATGTTTTTTATAGCAGAGTCTAAAGTTTTTAGCTCGCATTCTAGGAAAGGGTTGTTGGATGGAGGCATCCAAGTAGATTTTATCCTAAAATTGGGATCACGTGTTGCGCTGTTTCGACCGTGAAAAAAGAAATTTAGACGAAGACGGCGGGCAAGACCGTCAGTTGCTGATTTTAAGTCACCTCTATCTATAGTACGAGGAGTGGGGACGAACTTAATGCCCTTCTGCAAAACGCCAACGCTACCCTTATCCAGGTTTTTACTGGATAGGTTGATAATGCCGTTTGATTTAAAGGGGAAGGTGGCCGAGTTACGGTTAACTCTGGCGTCTTGCCCCGAATTTAGTTTAAATGATGGATAAGGGAAAGGGAATGCTCAATGATTTTAAACGCCGATTCGCGGCTCCAATGGACTGGATCCTGTCCATTCTGCTTAACCTGAGCATGATGCTTATTTAGGTAATGGGCCACCGGCCGATTCCCTAAAAACTTGCGTGCGTGCTCATTAAAGGCTTGAATTCCCTTTAGGAAAGTCAAATCTAGGGCTATCGTACCGTAAACGGGTTGAAAAAAGACCCGCTGGTCGGGGAAAGTAGACGACGCCTGCAACATGCATTCTTGGAAACTTGCATTTCTCTTGGACCGAAGGGTCGTTTCACTCAGACAGTCATTCAGCCCAACAGAAATGATTACATCCTTAAGCTGGGGATACCTGGAAGCATCAAAACGTTCCAAAAGTTTGGTCAAATGCCAGCATTTGGCCCCAGGGAAGCTGTGTACCTCCACATCCTCCCTCGTAACTTTCGGAACCTTTGACAAATTTGAATCACCGAGAAAAACCATTGAGGTAGATGGTTTAAGAACCAGTTTCCAAGCCGCGATTTTACGTTCAGAGCTTAGATTACCGGCATGACGCGTAACGTCGGCAGGATACAAATTTTCACCTTTAAAGGACAAATTTAGGTCAGTCCTGCCAGCGGCTTTACTCCGTTGAGAAGGTTGAGAAAACATGCAAAAGTCCGCGGTGGAGTAAGTGCCGGGTCTCCGACCCTGGGTGCGCCTCATTATCCGTCTAGGTAATGTGGCACTGCCGGGGTCCGAGAGGCATCCTGGGTTGGCAGAGCCATTGCCCATAGATGCTGGGGGGGAGGATGAATGCTGCGAGTTCAACGATATCTCGTCCCCTGACTCTACAGGGGACTTAGAACGAGTGGTGTCCTCGCTCGTAACAGGGGGTGACCCAGCCATCGTTGGTTCAAGGACCAAACCCCCGGCCTCTACACTGGTCCCTGAGGAACTCCCCTCACTTGAGGAGTTCAACAGGCTCTCCCCACGCAGAGAGACCTCCCCAGCAGTGCCCTGGCTAGCCAGCATCTGAGTGTCGCCGACAACCACGTCCGGATCCCCAGTAGGAAGTGGATGAATACCATCCAACTCACCTGAGCGGGCCGGA
The DNA here is from genome assembly GCA_964017125.1 of Flabesymbios commensalis. Lineage (NCBI taxonomy): Eukaryota > Metazoa > Annelida > Polychaeta > Terebellida > Flabelligeridae > Flabesymbios > Flabesymbios commensalis. Next base: position 111,251,342 of record OZ024904.1, on the reverse strand, counting down.
GAGACCATGGTGGCTGTCTCACCAGCCTCCGTGGAATCCGAATCCGACCCCCCAGATGGATCTAACCTCCTCCTAGTGATTTTCCGTCCTGGTTGCGTATGTCTTTTTCGCTTTTGACTTTGGGGGGTAGAAGTAAATGTACAGTTTAAATTCCTAGAGTGGATTGGGGTCGAAGGAAGATCCGACAACGCACCAAAAGAATTTGAAACAGCGATAGGAGACGTGTCAACAGTCCCGGTCACCCCCTGAGCGGGGCGACGCTGGGCCTCCCACTCCTGGGATACTGCCTCATCCCCGGTCCTATCACTGCACCCAGGCTGGGGCGAAGCCTGGGTAGAGGTTGAATTTAGGGGTTGAATTGTAGTGGTGGTGCCCGTCTGTGAAACGGAAGGCCCCTCCTTCGGTGGAGCGGTCTTCCTAGACGGGGCATCACTCAGATGCCCAACAAAAACAGAACTGTATTCCTGGAAGTTTGAAATGATATTCCCACCCAGACGCTTTCCGTAGCGTCGCCTAGCCCACGAGATGGCCAGTACAGAGCTCTGACCGAATTCTTTCGTGGTGAGTTTGGCTAGGTAAGGCACTAACTGACCTGCCAACTCATCAACCCTACTCCTCAAGTGGGTATGGCTGATTGACTTAATAGCGGAACCCCAATTCCGGGCCGCTTCGCGTAGATCTCGACTCAACTGGGCCGTTGGCCCCTCTAATTTAATTTTATCCTCAAGGGTCGAGATCGTTTTCTGAATAGCTGGGGGGAGGGAACGGGAATCCTCCCAGCAGGAAGCCAAATACTGACACCGCAGAACACGGTTCAGCTTACGAGTGCAAATTTGGAAGGGAGTGAGAACAGGCGTGTCAGCCATTTTTAAGAGTCAATTTTCAAGAAGGGTATTTTAATTTAGTCTATTTAGTAAACTCGGGCAATAGATAATTTAGTAGAACCACGCAAATGGAGCTGGAGAGAGAATTTTGTTCTAAAGGCCTAAGTAATTTGGCTTAGGATGGGATCGCTCTAAAACATTAATTTAGAAAAAGTCATATACAACGATATCATACCGAATCAAAAGATTGGGTATGATATTTTTGCTATAACTTTAAGTAAAACGTACTCACGTTTTGCCTGCTCCACTCAAATGAGTCAGGATGGTCTCAATCTGAGATTGTAAAATGCTATAGTGACCGTAGATCCTGCAGCCTGTAAGCGTACTTGCTCCTATGCAAGCGGAAGGCAAATGGTATATAGCTCTGAAAAGTGCCGAAAAAATTCCAACACAAAAACACAGTAAGAACAGTAGATCAGGGGAGTCACTAACCTGCAGGTCTGTTTCTCCGCTCCCCGGAGGGCTGAAATAAAGTTCCTAAAAATAAGAGAATGAATTGACAAAATGCAAAAGGGATGTGGGAACCTATAAATAAGTTCCCACTCCCTGTACAAAATCCTCCTACCGGTTTCAGACCTATTGGCCCTTCGTCAGGGAGGTATCTGAAAAAATACAAATTACCAACTGTTCAGGCCAAGAGCTCCGAAGTGACTGGCAAAGAGAATGTTTGTGTACACTGTACCCTTTACTTTTATACCCCAAGCCAGTCACGGTCACTGAGCGCATGGTCTGTGATCCCCAGGTCACAATCTGAAATAAACACAGAAAAGGCTGTAGTATTGAAAAAAAGTGTGTAAAAAAGTTTAAATTGGGTTGGTATAATAGAATAAATAAAATTCAAACACTTAATAGGGAAGGAGATTTGATAAAATGTACATTAGAGTCATATCCAAGGTGCTTAAAAATAATTTTCATTATTTTCCAGCGGCCCCAGAGCTTAGGAAGTCAGGCTGACTTTCCACTGGGCATTTTCACAGTGCCCCGACCCTTAAATCCCACAGGCTCATAGCCATTGTGTTTGAAATATCTACTCAACGAGAGAATATGTTTTAGAACTAGATATTATTGTCCTAATTTAGTAGGCAACAATATTCTGGTGTTAATACACTTGGTTTCAGTCCATTGCCCCTTCTGATTATCATTTCAGAGGGGATTGAATAAATGAATTCAGGCTAGAAAAAACAGCCTTGAGTTTTGGAAGGTGTGTGTACACACACTGTGGCATTCAGAACCTTTCGTACACAGACCCCTAGGGGTCTGGGAGTGACTAAAATGAATTTAGTTCTGTTTAATTTTATAATTCGGAAATACAATCAGTAATCAACTTATAAAATACTGGTATATATTATATATTGATCAAATAATTATATGTAGGCATTATTTTGGTGAAATTCAATACAGAATTAACCAAAAGAACGTTTGAAAATAATATATTGAGGTGAATAAAACAGTGGTTCTGGTCTTCATGCTGTTCCCACGTGCGGCCTTGACCCTCAGTTGTGGGCTTTTCCATGGAAAAAACTGTCTTTTCAGGGCATTTCTCCTCCATTCACCAGGTGGCACTCCATGACTTTGGCATATTGAATCAGCTGGACCAATATTTTGGAATAAAGAATAAGAGGCAAACAGGCCGTTAAGACTGTTGTTCCAATTCTTATAATTTTGTAAGGGGTATGCTGAGTAAAACACCAAAATTACAAGGCCCTAAAAAAATCCTACGAATTTATAGAGCCAAAAGAAAAAATGTGAGTGGGGATTGTAATGTATTAATTGGTGACTTGAAATAAACCTATAAGGGGCCCAGTTAGAAGCCCGCAGAGGTAGTTGAAAATTCCAGTGGTCCAAGAAGTAACTTTTCTGAGAATTAGAAGGTCTAGGATGAAGGAATAAATAAATAATCACCAAAAATAAAAATAATATAAATATATTTTTGGTGGAATTCCATCTGGCTAGGAATAAGCAGTCAGAAATACAACTGACTGGCTGGTCTAGTGGTTAGAGGCGTTGTCTCTCCCCACAGACCCCGGTTCAAACCCCTCTTGGACCATAAATTTTTCTCACCAAAATTAATTTAATAATGGTGTGAGAGGGTAGCTGATACCAGTAGAAGAATTAACAGGGTGAAATTCAACTGACTGGCTGGTCTAGTGGTTAGAGGCGTTGTCTCTTCTCACAGACCCCAGTTCGAATCCCTCCAAGCCAGAATTTTTTCATTTAAAATTTAAAATCTAGGAAAGGATATCTCCTAAGGACATCAAAAATCAACCCAGAACAGGCATAGCCAACTGGGTAGTCCAGTGGTTAGAGGGCTGTGCCCCAGAACCAGGGATCCGGGTTCGAATCCCTGAATTTTCAAATTTATTAATTAAAGTCAGAGATAAAATTTCCTATAGACTAGAAAAATTGGATAGGTGAATATCAGCTGTCCCCGTGGCTTGGTGGAATTCTCCAAGTCACATTCATGGCAGCACAGGGCACCCGGGTTCAAACCCCGTCCCTTCCCCGTGGTCCATAAAAAGAGTAGGTTCTGCCTACCTTACAGGGCTCCGCCCTCAGTAAAGCAGTATCTAAAAAATAGAGTCCTTCAGATTCAGCCAGTAATAGTCAAGTAGTGTTGGGTTCTCGGGTTCTGTAAAAGAGAAGAACAATCATTTTAGTACAAAGTATGTTACATGCCCTTTTAAAATTACAAGACTTAGATTCACATAGGGCAACTAAAGATAAAAAAGCAGGGCATCCCCCGCAGTTTTATTTAAGTGTGAGGGATACCCATGAACAATGATAAATTTACCTACCCAAAGTAAAAATAAGGCCTGCAATGCTGAATTCTAAGACGGAAGTCCAAGCAGGGTAGATTCGTGGGAGAACCCCTTCAGATTCTCCCCACTGAGCCGTCCTGCCCGAGCATCCGTCCAGTTGGTGTTTTCAATTTTGGAGATAGAGGTGACTTAATTATATTATAGGTGATAACCAAATAGTTCTGATCTTGGTTATAACCCTCGCTCCTACTTGATTCTCTTTGCTCGTTGTTATCACTTCTTGGCTTGTTTGTTGTTACAGTTGCTGATGTACGGTCGGCTATGTTCTGTAATGAGATGGAGTTAGGAAAACAAAACATAGCAAATGCGCAATTATAAAATAATATATATAGTTAGTTCATATGTAAAGGAAGGTTTCCTTATAGTGTAAAAAGTGATAGAGTAGTATATTTCACATAATTAATTTTCAGGCATCAATCCCACAAAGTTGATTATAGGTCTGGCTCTGGCTGGGTTAGGCGTAGGATTAGGGGAAGCAGTGAACAGGGAAGGCAGGATAGACTCGTGAGAGTAAAGGATTGTCACTGAGTGGCTCCTTTGAATAACTCTCAGCGGAAATTGAATTTAGAGTTAGGTCTAAAAGGCAAACACTCCTCTAATTTAGAGGGTGTTTTAGAATTTAGTGGTGGTAGGTAGGTGATAAAAGTCACCCGAAAGGGACTTAAGGTTTGTTAAGTAGGCCCGTACACGGGGAGTTTCCTTGGTCTCCCAACAGGTGTGCACATACTAAGCAATACTTAACCCAAAATTTCAGCAAAAAGTCCGAAAGAATTACCCCAAGGAAGAGTAAAAAAATGAGCGAAACCTGCCCCTAGGGGGGCCAGAGGTTTCTGAATATCCTACCTTTGATATTTCTCCGGTTAAAAAAATGGAGAAAAACCCTGTTCTACTTCCGATTAGGCACTGGCCGAGGGGACATGTAGCCCAATTGGAAGTGAAATAAACTACTCTGTGTTTGTCTCATCCATTAATTCAATGAGAAGAGACAAGGATCCAGGATCCTCTCCGTCTGAAGTAGGACCCTGGGTATATTCTGTCGAGCCGTTGTTCCTTGGGTTACCGGGCATGTTGTATGAGGCCTTGCCCAGTCTACTTCTAACAAGTAGATCGCGCAAGTTCTTGCCCCTTTTGTATGCTGTAACACAAGGTTGAAAAACGATGTTAGGGTGCTTGATTTTAATTTTGTTGAAAGTCCCCTTAGCTAAAGAGGCCGCTTTCTTAGCCGTTTCGGAGAACGGTATGACAAAAGGGATAACGCCGTTATTGGCAGGGGATGGAACCGTATTCATCCCAGTTGGTGTCATCGATCTTACCTTTATCTGCCATTTACGTTCTAGGTCAAGGCGTTTAACCTTGTCTACGTCTTTGTCAGAGGAAACTGGCAAAGTTTCAAGGAAATATACCTTTAGGTGTTCAATATGGCATTCACTGCCATTAAAATGAATTCCTACTGGGGTGGGTTTGTTCAAACGTACATTTGATAAATGTACGTTAATTCGATCTCTAAAACTCATCCCAGTTTCCCCAATGTAAATTTTATGGCATTTCTCGCATTGAATGCCATAAATACCGTTAGGGGAGTTGCAATCTTGTTGCGTTGAAAGTTTGAATTCAGTGTTCAAATTTCCAGGACCCCCTGGAAGGGTGGCTGATTGAACAACTATGTTGTTTTTACATAGTTTACATTTTGGTCCATTACATCTATTGGAGCACCCTAGCATCAAAGTCTGATCCGAACCTAAGACTTTGTTTTTGATCGTGCGTAGGAATCGATCGGAATAACCACGTGGTTTAAGCGCATAAAATAACCGTCGGCAAGCGTCATCTATGTCCCTTTGATTATTACAAATCCTCTGATATCTCAGAATTTGGGATTTGATAATCCCAGAAAAGGTGTGTGGAGGGTGGTAAGAATTTTTATGTAGCAATTCCAACGTATCTGTTGGTTTGAAGTACACTTTCGTGTCTAGTATGCCATCACTATTAAATCTGTTCCCTTTAAACACAGTGGTATCTAAGAAATTTATGGATTGTTTGTCCAATTCTGCTTTAACAGTGATTGATGGATGATGTGTATTTAGTAAATTTACAAACTCGTGGAAAGATTCCTCCGAGTGTTCCCAAATCATGAAAATATCATCCAGAAATCTCCTGTAGAATTTGGGTTTAAGGGGTGCCTTTTCCAAGACCTCCCTTTCCCAATCTGCCAAAAAGAGGTTGGCATAATTTGGTGCAAATTTTTTGCCCATGGCAGTACCCCACGTTTGTAGATACCATTTGCCATTGAATTCAAAATCATTGTACTCCAAATTAATTTTGAGTAAATCTAAAATTTGTTTGTCCGGCCTTTTAGGGTCCGGATATCTGTCAAAAGCTTTTGCTACAGATTGTATACCTGTGACATTGTCAATATTAGTATACAGACTGTCCACATCAATAGTGGCGATAAGAGCGTCAGGGTGAATTTTTGTTTTTTTTATTTCATCAAGGAAATGTGTGGTGTCTTTTAAAAAGGATGGATGACGTGTTGCCAACGGTGCCAAGAAGTGATCAATATACTCCGCTGAGGCGCAACTTTCGCTTCCGCAGTCGGAAATGATCGGTCTGCCTGGCGGTAAGCGACCCGGGGGGGGCCACTTGTTTTTTTCCTTATGAATTTTAGGGAGAAGATACATTCTCCTAGGTGTCGGATCAGACGGACAAGCGAGAAAGTCGAATTGGCCTTTGTCGATAAATTTTAGATCTTTCAGCTCTCGGAAAATTTCATTGATTTTCGTAATAGCCTGAGGAAAAACAGGCTGATCTAACGTTTTGTAATGGATTGGATGGTTGAGCTGGCGTTCAGTCTCAGATATATAGTCCTTTTTATCCATTACTACGATGGCTGCGCCCTTATCAGCTGGTTTAATAATGATGTCTTTGTTTTTAGCCAAATTTTTAAGGGCGATCCGTTCGTTTTTCGGCAGATTGCTCTTAGGAAGGGCATCTGGGATGTTTTTTATAGCAGAGTCTAAAGTTTTTAGCTCGCATTCTAGGAAAGGGTTGTTGGATGGAGGCATCCAAGTAGATTTTATCCTAAAATTGGGATCACGTGTTGCGCTGTTTCGACCGTGAAAAAAGAAATTTAGACGAAGACGGCGGGCAAGACCGTCAGTTGCTGATTTTAAGTCACCTCTATCTATAGTACGAGGAGTGGGGACGAACTTAATGCCCTTCTGCAAAACGCCAACGCTACCCTTATCCAGGTTTTTACTGGATAGGTTGATAATGCCGTTTGATTTAAAGGGGAAGGTGGCCGAGTTACGGTTAACTCTGGCGTCTTGCCCCGAATTTAGTTTAAATGATGGATAAGGGAAAGGGAATGCTCAATGATTTTAAACGCCGATTCGCGGCTCCAATGGACTGGATCCTGTCCATTCTGCTTAACCTGAGCATGATGCTTATTTAGGTAATGGGCCACCGGCCGATTCCCTAAAAACTTGCGTGCGTGCTCATTAAAGGCTTGAATTCCCTTTAGGAAAGTCAAATCTAGGGCTATCGTACCGTAAACGGGTTGAAAAAAGACCCGCTGGTCGGGGAAAGTAGACGACGCCTGCAACATGCATTCTTGGAAACTTGCATTTCTCTTGGACCGAAGGGTCGTTTCACTCAGACAGTCATTCAGCCCAACAGAAATGATTACATCCTTAAGCTGGGGATACCTGGAAGCATCAAAACGTTCCAAAAGTTTGGTCAAATGCCAGCATTTGGCCCCAGGGAAGCTGTGTACCTCCACATCCTCCCTCGTAACTTTCGGAACCTTTGACAAATTTGAATCACCGAGAAAAACCATTGAGGTAGATGGTTTAAGAACCAGTTTCCAAGCCGCGATTTTACGTTCAGAGCTTAGATTACCGGCATGACGCGTAACGTCGGCAGGATACAAATTTTCACCTTTAAAGGACAAATTTAGGTCAGTCCTGCCAGCGGCTTTACTCCGTTGAGAAGGTTGAGAAAACATGCAAAAGTCCGCGGTGGAGTAAGTGCCGGGTCTCCGACCCTGGGTGCGCCTCATTATCCGTCTAGGTAATGTGGCACTGCCGGGGTCCGAGAGGCATCCTGGGTTGGCAGAGCCATTGCCCATAGATGCTGGGGGGGAGGATGAATGCTGCGAGTTCAACGATATCTCGTCCCCTGACTCTACAGGGGACTTAGAACGAGTGGTGTCCTCGCTCGTAACAGGGGGTGACCCAGCCATCGTTGGTTCAAGGACCAAACCCCCGGCCTCTACACTGGTCCCTGAGGAACTCCCCTCACTTGAGGAGTTCAACAGGCTCTCCCCACGCAGAGAGACCTCCCCAGCAGTGCCCTGGCTAGCCAGCATCTGAGTGTCGCCGACAACCACGTCCGGATCCCCAGTAGGAAGTGGATGAATACCATCCAACTCACCTGAGCGGGCCGGAGAGACCATGGTGGCTGTCTCACCAGCCTCCGTGGAATCCGAATCCGACCCCCCAGATGGATCTAACCTCCTCCTAGTGATTTTCCGTCCTGGTTGCGTATGTCTTTTTCGCTTTTGACTTTGGGGGGTAGAAGTAAATGTACAGTTTAAATTCCTAGAGTGGATTGGGGTCGAAGGAAGATCCGACAACGCACCAAAAGAATTTGAAACAGCGATAGGAGACGTGTCAACAGTCCCGGTCACCCCCTGAGCGGGGCGACGCTGGGCCTCCCACTCCTGGGATACTGCCTCATCCCCGGTCCTATCACTGCACCCAGGCTGGGGCGAAGCCTGGGTAGAGGTTGAATTTAGGGGTTGAATTGTAGTGGTGGTGCCCGTCTGTGAAACGGAAGGCCCCTCCTTCGGTGGAGCGGTCTTCCTAGACGGGGCATCACTCAGATGCCCAACAAAAACAGAACTGTATTCCTGGAAGTTTGAAATGATATTCCCACCCAGACGCTTTCCGTAGCGTCGCCTAGCCCACGAGATGGCCAGTACAGAGCTCTGACCGAATTCTTTCGTGGTGAGTTTGGCTAGGTAAGGCACTAACTGACCTGCCAACTCATCAACCCTACTCCTCAAGTGGGTATGGCTGATTGACTTAATAGCGGAACCCCAATTCCGGGCCGCTTCGCGTAGATCTCGACTCAACTGGGCCGTTGGCCCCTCTAATTTAATTTTATCCTCAAGGGTCGAGATCGTTTTCTGAATAGCTGGGGGGAGGGAACGGGAATCCTCCCAGCAGGAAGCCAAATACTGACACCGCAGAACACGGTTCAGCTTACGAGTGCAAATTTGGAAGGGAGTGAGAACAGGCGTGTCAGCCATTTTTAAGAGTCAATTTTCAAGAAGGGTATTTTAATTTAGTCTATTTAGTAAACTCGGGCAATAGATAATTTAGTAGAACCACGCAAATGGAGCTGGAGAGAGAATTTTGTTCTAAAGGCCTAAGTAATTTGGCTTAGGATGGGATCGCTCTAAAACATTAATTTAGAAAAAGTCATATACAACGATATCATACCGAATCAAAAGATTGGGTATGATATTTTTGCTATAACTTTAAGTAAAACGTACTCACGTTTTGCCTGCTCCACTCAAATGAGTCAGGATGGTCTCAATCTGAGATTGTAAAATGCTATAGTGACCGTAGATCCTGCAGCCTGTAAGCGTACTTGCTCCTATGCAAGCGGAAGGCAAATGGTATATAGCTCTGAAAAGTGCCGAAAAAATTCCAACACAAAAACACAGTAAGAACAGTAGATCAGGGGAGTCACTAACCTGCAGGTCTGTTTCTCCGCTCCCCGGAGGGCTGAAATAAAGTTCCTAAAAATAAGAGAATGAATTGACAAAATGCAAAAGGGATGTGGGAACCTATAAATAAGTTCCCACTCCCTGTACAAAATCCTCCTACCGGTTTCAGACCTATTGGCCCTTCGTCAGGGAGGTATCTGAAAAAATACAAATTACCAACTGTTCAGGCCAAGAGCTCCGAAGTGACTGGCAAAGAGAATGTTTGTGTACACTGTACCCTTTACTTTTATACCCCAAGCCAGTCACGGTCACTGAGCGCATGGTCTGTGATCCCCAGGTCACAATCTGAAATAAACACAGAAAAGGCTGTAGTATTGAAAAAAAGTGTGTAAAAAAGTTTAAATTGGGTTGGTATAATAGAATAAATAAAATTCAAACACTTAATAGGGAAGGAGATTTGATAAAATGTACATTAGAGTCATATCCAAGGTGCTTAAAAATAATTTTCATTATTTTCCAGCGGCCCCAGAGCTTAGGAAGTCAGGCTGACTTTCCACTGGGCATTTTCACAGTGCCCCGACCCTTAAATCCCACAGGCTCATAGCCATTGTGTTTGAAATATCTACTCAACGAGAGAATATGTTTTAGAACTAGATATTATTGTCCTAATTTAGTAGGCAACAATATTCTGGTGTTAATACACTTGGTTTCAGTCCATTGCCCCTTCTGATTATCATTTCAGAGGGGATTGAATAAATGAATTCAGGCTAGAAAAAACAGCCTTGAGTTTTGGAAGGTGTGGCATTCAGAACCTTTCGTACACAGACCCCTAGGGGTCTGGGAGTGACTAAAATGAATTTAGTTCTGTTTAATTTTATAATTCGGAAATACAATCAGTAATCAACTTATAAAATACTGGTATATATTATATATTGATCAAATAATTATATGTAGGCATTATTTTGGTGAAATTCAATACAGAATTAACCAAAAGAACGTTTGAAAATAATATATTGAGGTGAATAAAACAGTGGTTCTGGTCTTCATGCTGTTCCCACGTGCGGCCTTGACCCTCAGTTGTGGGCTTTTCCATGGAAAAAACTGTCTTTTCAGGGCATTTCTCCTCCATTCACCAGGTGGCACTCCATGACTTTGGCATATTGAATCAGCTGGACCAATATTTTGGAATAAAGAATAAGAGGCAAACAGGCCGTTAAGACTGTTGTTCCAATTCTTATAATTTTGTAAGGGGTATGCTGAGTAAAACACCAAAATTACAAGGCCCTAAAAAAATCCTACGAATTTATAGAGCCAAAAGAAAAAATGTGAGTGGGGATTGTAATGTATTAATTGGTGACTTGAAATAAACCTATAAGGGGCCCAGTTAGAAGCCCGCAGAGGTAGTTGAAAATTCCAGTGGTCCAAGAAGTAACTTTTCTGAGAATTAGAAGGTCTAGGATGAAGGAATAAATAAATAATCACCAAAAATAAAAATAATATAAATATATTTTTGGTGGAATTCCATCTGGCTAGGAATAAGCAGTCAGAAATACAACTGACTGGCTGGTCTAGTGGTTAGAGGCGTTGTCTCTCCCCACAGACCCCGGTTCAAACCCCTCTTGGACCATAAATTTTTCTCACCAAAATTAATTTAATAATGGTGTGAGAGGGTAGCTGATACCAGTAGAAGAATTAACAGGGTGAAATTCAACTGACTGGCTGGTCTAGTGGTTAGAGGCGTTGTCTCTTCTCACAGACCCCAGTTCGAATCCCTCCAAGCCAGAATTTTTTCATTTAAAATTTAAAATCTAGGAAAGGATATCTCCTAAGGACATCAAAAATCAACCCAGAACAGGCATAGCCAACTGGGTAGTCCAGTGGTTAGAGGGCTGTGCCCCAGAACCAGGGATCCGGGTTCGAATCCCTGAATTTTCAAATTTATTAATTAAAGTCAGAGATAAAATTTCCTATAGACTAGAAAAATTGGATAGGTGAATATCAGCTGTCCCCGTGGCTTGGTGGAATTCTCCAAGTCACATTCATGGCAGCACAGGGCACCCGGGTTCAAACCCCGTCCCTTCCCCGTGGTCCATAAAAAGAGTAGGTTCTGCCTACCTTACAGGGCTCCGCCCTCAGTAAAGCAGTATCTAAAAAATAGAGTCCTTCAGATTCAGCCAGTAATAGTCAAGTAGTGTTGGGTTCTCGGGTTCCAAAGTAAAAATAAGGGTTTGGGTTAGGGTTAGGGTTAGGGTTAGGGTTAGGGTTAGGCGTAGGGTTAGGGTTAGGGTTAGGCGTAGGATTAGGGGAAGCAGTGAACAGGGAAGGCAGGATAGACTCGTGAGAGTAAAGGATTGTCACTGAGTGGCTCCTTTGAATAACTCTCAGCGGAAATTGAATTTAGAGTTAGGTCTAAAAGGCAAACACTCCTCTAATTTAGAGGGTGTTTTAGAATTTAGTGGTGGTAGGTAGGTGATAAAAAGTCACCCGAAAGGGACTTAAGGTTTGTTAAGTAGGCCCGTACACGGGGAGTTTCCTTGGTCTCCCAACAGGTGTGCACATACTAAGCAATACTTAACCCAAAATTTCAGCAAAAAGTCCGAAAGAATTACCCCAAGGAAGAGTAAAAAAATGAGCGAAACCTGCCCCTAGGGGGGCCAGAGGTTTCTGAATATCCTACCTTTGATATTTCTCCGGTTAAAAAAATGGAGAAAAACCCTGTTCTACTTCCGATTAGGCACTGGCCGAGGGGACATGTAGCCCAATTGGAAGTGAAATAAACTACTCTGTGTTTGTCTCATCCATTAATTCAATGAGAAGAGACAAGGATCCAGGATCCTCTCCGTCTGAAGTAGGACCCTGGGTATATTCTGTCGAGCCGTTGTTTCTCGGGTTACCGGGCATGTTGTATGAGGCCTTGCCCAGTCTACTTCTAACAAGTAGATCGCGCAAGTTCTTGCCCCTTTTGTATGCTGTAACACAAGGTTGAAAAACGATGTTAGGGTGCTTGATTTTAATTTTGTTGAAAGTCCCCTTAGCTAAAGAGGCCGCTTTCTTAGCCGTTTCGGAGAACGGTATGACAAAAGGGATAACGCCGTTATTGGCAGGGGATGGAACCGTATTCATCCCAGTTGGTGTCATCGATCTTACCTTTATCTGCCATTTACGTTCTAGGTCAAGGCGTTTAACCTTGTCTACGTCTTTGTCAGAGGAAACTGGCAAAGTTTCAAGGAAATATACCTTTAGGTGTTCAATATGGCATTCACTGCCATTAAAATGAATTCCTACTGGGGTGGGTTTGTTCAAACGTACATTTGATAAATGTACGTTAATTCGATCTCTAAAACTCATCCCAGTTTCCCCAATGTAAATTTTATGGCATTTCTCGCATTGAATGCCATAAATACCGTTAGGGGAGTTGCAATCTTGTTGCGTTGAAAGTTTGAAGGGTTAGGGTTAGGGTTAGGGTTAGGGTTAGGGTTAGGGTTAGGGTTAGGGTTAGGGTTAGGGTTAGGGTTAGGGTTAGGGTTAGGGTTAGGGTTAGGGTTAGGGTTAGGGTTAGGGTTAGGGTTAGGGTTAGGGTTAGGGTTAGGGTTAGGGTTAGGCGTAGGATTAGGGGAAGCAGTGAACAGGGAAGGCAGGATAGACTCGTGAGAGTAAAGGATTGTCACTGAGTGGCTCCTTTGAATAACTCTCAGCGGAAATTGAATTTAGAGTTAGGTCTAAAAGGCAAACACTCCTCTAATTTAGAGGGTGTTTTAGAATTTAGTGGTGGTAGGTAGGTGATAAAAAGTCACCCGAAAGGGACTTAAGGTTTGTTAAGTAGGCCCGTACACGGGGAGTTTCCTTGGTCTCCCAACAGGTGTGCACATACTAAGCAATACTTAACCCAAAATTTCAGCAAAAAGTCCGAAAGAATTACCCCAAGGAAGAGTAAAAAAATGAGCGAAACCTGCCCCTAGGGGGGCCAGAGGTTTCTGAATATCCTACCTTTGATATTTCTCCGGTTAAAAAAATGGAGAAAAACCCTGTTCTACTTCCGATTAGGCACTGGCCGAGGGGACATGTAGCCCAATTGGAAGTGAAATAAACTACTCTGTGTTTGTCTCATCCATTAATTCAATGAGAAGAGACCAGGATCCAGGGTTAGGGTTAGGGTTAGGGTTAGGTTAGGGTTAGGGTTAGGGTTAGGGTTAGGGTTAGGGTTAGGGTTAGGGTTAGGGTTAGGGTTAGGGTTAGGGTTAGGGTTAGGGTTAGGGTTAGGGTTAGGGTTAGGGTTAGGGTTAGGGTTAGGGTTAGGGTTAGGGTTAGGGTTAGGGTTAGGGTTAGGGTTAGGGTTAGGGTTAGGGTTAGGGTTAGGGTTAGGGTTAGGGTTAGGGTTAGGGTTAGGGTTAGGGTTAGGGTTAGGGTTAGGGTTAGGGTTAGGGTTAGGGTTAGGGTTAGGGTTAGGGTTAGGGTTAGGGTTAGGGTTAGGGTTAGGGTTAGGGTTAGGGTTAGGGTTAGGGTTAGGGTTAGGGTTAGGGTTAGGGTTAGGGTTAGGGTTAGGGTTAGGGTTAGGGTTAGGGTTAGGGTTAGGGTTAGGGTTAGGGTTAGGGTTAGGGTTAGGGTTAGGGTTAGGGTTAGGGTTAGGGTTAGGGTTAGGGTTAGGGTTAGGGTTAGGGTTAGGGTTAGGGTTAGGGTTAGGGTTAGGGTTAGGGTTAGGGTTAGGGTTAGGGTTAGGGTTAGGGTTAGGGTTAGGGTTAGGGTTAGGGTTAGGGTTAGGGTTAGGGTTAGGGTTAGGGTTAGGGTTAGGGTTAGGGTTAGGGTTAGGGTTAGGGTTAGGGTTAGGGTTAGGGTTAGGGTTAGGGTTAGGGTTAGGGTTAGGGTTAGGGTTAGGGTTAGGGTTAGGGTTAGGGTTAGGGTTAGGGTTAGGGTTAGGGTTAGGGTTAGGGTTAGGGTTAGGGTTAGGGTTAGGGTTAGGGTTAGGGTTAGGGTTAGGGTTAGGGTTAGGGTTAGGGTTAGGGTTAGGGTTAGGGTTAGGGTTAGGGTTAGGGTTAGGGTTAGGGTTAGGGTTAGGTTAGGGTTAGGGTTAGGGTTAGGGTTAGGGTTAGGGTTAGGGTTAGGGTTAGGGTTAGGGTTAGGGTTAGGGTTAGGGTTAGGGTTAGGGTTAGGGTTAGGGTTAGGGTTAGGGTTAGGGTTAGGGTTAGGGTTAGGGTTAGGGTTAGGGTTAGGGTTAGGGTTAGGGTTAGGGTTAGGGTTAGGGTTAGGGTTAGGGTTAGGGTTAGGGTTAGGGTTAGGGTTAGGGTTAGGGTTAGGGTTAGGGTTAGGGTTAGGGTTAGGGTTAGGGTTAGGGTTAGGGTTAGGGTTAGGGTTAGGGTTAGGGTTAGGGTTAGGGTTAGGGTTAGGGTTAGGGTTAGGGTTAGGGTTAGGGTTAGGGTTAGGGTTAGGGTTAGGGTTAGGGTTAGGGTTAGGTTAGGGTTAGGGTTAGGGTTAGGGTTAGGGTTAGGGTTAGGGTTAGGGTTAGGGTTAGGGTTAGGGTTAGGGTTAGGGTTAGGGTTAGGGTTAGGGTTAGGGTTAGGGTTAGGGTTAGGGTTAGGGTTAGGGTTAGGGTTAGGGTTAGGGTTAGGGTTAGGGTTAGGGTTAAGGTTAGGGTTAGGGTTAGGGTTAGGGTTAGGGTTAGGGTTAGGGTTAGGGTTAGGGTTAGGGTTAGGGTTA
>OZ024904.1:111190775-111236017 GCA_964017125.1 Flabesymbios commensalis | reverse complement strand
AACATCTAGTTAACTAGGGATACCCCATATACTGCCAGCATCTAGTCAGCTAAGAATATCCCATATTCTGCCTATACGACATCTAGTTAGCTAAGGATACCCCATATACTGCCAGCTTCTAGCTAGCTAAGGATATACCATACTCTGCCCATACAACATCTAGTTAGCTAAGGATACCCCATATACTGCCAGCATCTAGTCAGCTAAGGATATACCATACTCTGCCCATACAACATCTAGTTAGCTAAGGATACCCCATATACTGCCAGATTCTAGTTAGCTAAGGATATACCATACTCTGCCCATACAACATCTAGTTAGCTAAGGATCCCCCATATACTGCCAGCATCTAGTCAGCTAAGGATACCTCACATACTGTCCATACGGGATCTAGATAGCTAATGATACCCCATATACTGTCACTACAGCATCTGGTCAGCTAAGGATACCCCGTATACTGCCAGCTTCTAGTTAGCTAAGAATATCCCATATTCTGCCCATACAACATCTAGTTAGCTAAGGATACCCCATATACTGCCAGCATCTAGTCAGCTAAGGATATACCATACTCTGCCCATACAACATCTAGTTAACTAGGGATACCCCATATACTGCCAGCATCTAGTCAGCTAAGAATATCCCATATTCTGCCTATACGACATCTAGTTAGCTAAGGATACCCCATATACTGCCAGCTTCTAGCTAGCTAAGGATATACCATACTCTGCCCATACAACATCTAGTTAGCTAAGGATACACCATATACTGCCAGCATCTAGTCAGCTAAGGATATACCATACTCTGCCCATACAACATCTAGTTAGCTAAGGATACCCCATATACTGCCAGATTCTAGTTAGCTAAGGATATACCATACTCTGCCCATACAACATCTAGTTAGCTAAGGATCCCCCATATACTGCCAGCATCTAGTCAGCTAAGGATATACCATACTCTGCCCATACAACATCTAGTTAGCTAAGGATACCCCATATACTGCCAGCTTCTAGTTAGCTAAGGATATACCATACTCTGCCCATACAACATCTAGTTAGCTAAGGATCCCCCATATACTGCCAGCATCTAGTCAGCTAAGGATACCTCACATACTGTCCATACGGGATCTAGTTAGCTAATGATACCCCTTATACTGTCACTACAGCATCTGGTCAGCTAAGGACACCACATATACTGCCCATACGGCCTCTGGTCAGCTAAGGACACCCAATATACTGCCAATACGGCAACTGGTCAACTAAGGACACCCCATATACTGCCCACACGGCATATAGTCAGCTAAGGATACCCCATATACTGCCAATACGGCATCTAGTTAGCCGAAGACACCCCATATACTGCCCACATGGCATCTAGTCAGCTAAGGATACCCCATATACTGCCAATACGGCATCTAGTTAGCTAAGGACACCCCGTTTACTGCCCATACGGCATCTAGCTAGCTGAGGACACCCCATATACTGCCCACACGGCATCTAGTTAGCCAAGGACACCCCATATATTGCCAATACGGCATCTAGTTAGCTAATGATACCCCATATACTGCCCTCACGGCATATGGTCAGCTTAGGATACCCCATATACTGCCAATACGGCATCTAGTTAGCTCAGGACACCCCATATACTGCCAATACGGCATCTGGTTAGCTAAGGACACCCCATATATTGCCCACACGGCATATGGTCAGCTTAGGATACCCCATATACTGCCAATACGGCATCTAGTTAGCTAAGGACACCCCATATAGTGCCAATACAGCATCTACTTAGCTGAAGATATCCCATCTACTGTCAATACGGCATCTGGGTGGCATTTCACTAAGCGATCTGTAGGCCCAAAATAATCTATATCGAGAAAAAACTCTTTTAATAAAGATTTATTCTTAGATAAATAGCTGACCGTTTCCCGAAACGTAATTAAAGACTTGACTGTTTCACTAAAGATCTTTAGGTCGAAATCTTTAATTATGAGTTTTAAATAATGGTTAGGGTACTCTTTAAACAGTTAAAGACGATCTTTAACACAGGTTTATTCATGAATTTGCCCCTGCATTATAATATTTGTGTAGAAAACGACAGCGCATCAATGATCAAAGTTGTGGGCCTAATCAAATGTAATATTTATTCTTGAATAATTATCAATGATCGTTTTATTCACAGTTTAGGCCTATCTTATTTTCTTCAACATTGATGTAGGCTGTTCTAGGCTTATACCGTCCGAAATCCTTTCAACTCCAGAATAAATGTTGATAGCGACCTCTAATACTTGAAGTCTAACCTAAACAAGGCCTTGGTTATATGCCATAAGATGTTGTTTTTAATCTGAGCGTGCCATTAGATGTTGTTTTCAACTTGAGCGGGCCATTACATGTTGTTTTCAATGTAAGCGTGCCACTGGATTTAGTTTTCAATTTAGGCGTGCCATTAAATGTTTTTTTCAATGAGAGTGTGCCATAATATGCCGTTTTCAAAGTGAGCGTGCCATTAGATGTTTTTTTATTGTAGGCTTGCCATTAGGTGTTGTTCTCAATGTATGCGTACCACTAGATTTTTTTTCAATGAGAGTGTGCCATTAGATGTTGCTTTAATGTGAGTGTGCCAGACAGACAGACAGACAGATATTTTATTGACAGAAATAAAAGTCATTACAGACTTATCTGTCATAGTAATAAGAGAGATATATGTACATGTATATACAAGAATGTTAGTTTGTTAAAATCATATAAGACAATATACATGGTATGATAAACAACTAAAATCATGTTAGGTGGCATTGCCATAATAAAAGCTGGGTATTTCGGTAATACAAATGGGTACTTCTTAAAATAAAATTAAAAAGCATGTGCCATTAAATGCTGTTTTCAAGCAATTAGATATTGCTTTTTCAATGTAAGGGTGCCATTTGATGTTGTTTTCAATGCAAGCTTGTCATTAGATATTGTTTTCAATGTGACTGTGCAATTATATTGGGTTTTTTTTCTATGTCAGTGTGCCATTAGATATTGTTTTTAATGTGAGCGTGCCATCAGATGTTGTTTTCATTGTAAGCGTGCCACTAGATTTTATTTTCTATTCAAGTGTGCCATTATATGTTGTTTTCAATGAGAGTGTGCTAGAAGATGTTGTTTTATGTTAGTGTGCCATTAGATGATAGTTTTATTGTAATTGATCCAATAGGTTTTGTTTTCAATTTAAGCGTGCCATTAGATGTTGTTTTTAATCAGAGTGTGCCAGAAGATGTTGTTTTAATATGAGTGTGCGATTAGATGTTGTTTTCAATTTAAGCGCGGCATTTGATGTTTTTTTTCAATGAGAGTGTGCCGTTAGACGTTGTTTTCAATATAAGCAAGCCAATATATTTTGTTTTCAATTTAAGAGTGCTACTAGATGTTTGTTTTCTTTGAGAGTGTGGAATTATATGTTGTTTTCAAAGTGAGTGTGCCATTAGATGTTGTTGACCATTTGAGTGTGCCATTACATGGTGTTTTCAATGTGAGCGTTCAATTCGATGTTGTGTTCAATATAAGCGTGCCATAAAATGTTGTATTCAATGTCAGCGTGCCATTAGATGTTGTTTCTAATGTAAGCATGCACTACATGTTGTTTTCAATTTGAGCATGCCATTAGATAAGGTTTTTAATGTGAGCGTGTCATCAGATGTTGTTTTCAATGTGAGCGTGCCATCAGATGGTATTTTCAATGTAAGTGTGCCACTAGATTTTGTTTTCAATTTAAGCGTGCCATTAGATGTTGTTTTCATCGAGAGTGTGCCATTATATGGTGTTTTAATGTGTCTGTGCCATGAGATGTTGTTTTCAATTTAAGCGTGCCTTCGGATGTTCTTTTTAATGAGAATGTGCCATTATATGTTGTTTTCAATGTAAGTATGCCAATAGATTTTAATTTCAATTTAAACATGACACAAGATGTTGTTTTTAATGAGAGTTTGCCATATGATGTTGTTTTTAATGTGAGCGTGCCATTATATGTTGTTTTCAAAGTGAGCGTTCCATTCGATGTTGTGTTCAATGTAAGCGTGCCATAAAATGTTGTATTTAATGTCAGCGTGCTATTAGATGTTGTTTTCAATGTGAGCGTGCCATTAGATTTCGTTTTCAATGAGAGTGCGCCATGAGATGTTGTTTTAATGGGAGTGTGTCATTAGATGTTGTTTTCAACGTAAGGGTGCTATTAGATGTTGTTTTCAATGTAAGCATGTCATTAGATTTTGTTTTCAATTTGAACGTGTCATTATATGTTGTTTTCAATGTGAGCATGCCACTAGATTATATTTTTCATTTAGGCGTGACATTAGATGTTGTTTTCAATGTGAGCGTGCCATTAGATATTGTTTTAAATGTAAGCGTGCAACTAGATTTTGGTCTCAATTTAAACGTGCCATTATATGTTGTTTTTAATGAGAGTGTGCCATTAGATGGTGTTTTAATGTGAGTGTGCCATATGATGCTGTTTTCAATTAAGGCGTGCCATTGTATTTTCTTTTCAATGAGAATGTGTCATTAGATGTTGTTTTCGATGTAAGAGTCCACTAGATTTTGTTTTTAATTTAGGCGTGCCATTAGATGTTGTTTTCAATCAGAGTGTGCAATTGGATGTTGTTTACGATTTGAGTGTGCCATTACCTGTTGTTTTTCAATTTATGGTGCTATTCGATGTTGTTTTTAATTTAGGTGTGACATTCGATGTTGTTTTCAATGTAAGCGTGCCATTATATCTTGTTTCCAATGTCAGCGTGCTTTACTTGTTGTTTCCAATTTGAGCGTGCCATTCAATGTTGTTTTTTATTGTAAGCGTGCCATTACATGTTGTTTTCAATGTAGGCATGCCATTCGATGTTGTTTTCAATGTGAGTGTGTCACTAGATTTTCTTTTTAATTTGAGCGTGCCATTATATGTTGTTTGCAAAGTGATTGTGCCATAAGATGCTGGTTTTAATGTGAGCGTGCCATTAGATGTTGTTTTCGATTTGAGCGGGCCATTAGATGTTTTGTTTTAATGTGAGCGTGCCACTGGATTTGGTTTTTAATATAAGCATGCCATTGCGAGATGGCGGCAAGGAATTTTCAAATGAATGGCACTCTCATGATTTTGGCCTTTTTATTGATATTTTGAGGATAGTTTAAGCCAAATACGTACAGGTTTGAAGATGTTAACACCACTGACCCTGCCTATGCATTCATGCCTGTAAAAACAATATCCTTTAGATATATGACATCATTAAACTTTCTAATCGGCCGGATGAGAAACGCCGGAGCCGGCAAGTGTAAACAAACTGTAGCTGTCACAGTGAGCAAGCAATATCTCTTATTATCGCTCATCGTTGCCGGTGATATATCGCCAAACCCAGGTCCCCAGGCAAATTATTACTGCCAAGTATATGAGGGCCAAATAATCCCAGGGGATGTGCGCTTATTGTCAAAACTGGATACATGCGAACTGTACAAATAATTGGATGTGCAGTCTTTGTAGTGACAGTGCACCTGCTGACAATGTTTACATGTTCCCAACTGTCTTGAACAGGTTTTGAAAATCAAATATTTCATATTATTTTGATAGATTAGTATATTTTAAGAGCATCCCCAACGCAACGATTGTCAATATGTCATTTATCAACGTGTAATACGAGGTTTAAAATGCAAAGGTGCTGACAGATTTGGAAACGCCGTGGTTGACATCTGGTGGTCGATATAATACCTATACGGTGGGTGTGACGTCACTCGTTGAACTCATCTGGCTGTGGACATACAGGACATACAGGCTTTCTGTCTGTTGGCATGGTTGTAGGCTTGGCTACTTGTCATATCAGGCTCATTTTTTCCAAATATTGTGTCTATGTCATCTGTAGACCTAATAGGCCTGTCTATGATTCAAATATTCCAGCTGAGCTTTTTATTTGTAGCCTATAAGCTAGACTATAGGCCTGGGCTAGACCTAACTAGAGAAACCACCCTGCTTGTACATTTTATAGGCAACCCTTCACCCCAGCGAAAAAAGTCTGGGCATACCAAGCAAACACGAGGCGTTGGCCCAATGTTGGGCTTATGTTTGCTGGCTAGGCCTACATAACAGAGCCCACTTGATAAAGAAATATAGACTAGGCCTAACACTAACGTCTAACGCTAGTGCTAAATTAAAAAAATGCCTATAGTCTACTAGCCTATAGACTAGAAATTTAACGTTATTCCACATAAAAAAAACTTAAACTGAGATATGTTTTAATCAGTTAAATAGTCTACTCTTTCTCTTGTAATAACTGGGCATTCGTAAATCTGGGGGGGGGGGGGGGGGGAAATAATATTTGTGAAGACGATAACAAACGTACTATAGCCAATAAACTTAATTTATATAGGCCCAATACTAGTGTAGTTTTTAATTCTAACTTGATTAGCATAGGAATTACAGATTGAATAATTGGTACGAAAGTTGTAGGCCTACAAAGGAAGCATAGGCTCTACATGTAGGGGAGAGTGGGGCAGGTTCGCACATCTAAGGCAATCTGCTTCGTATTTCTGATTAATCCACTGAGTTGAATTGAATAACAGCTGTATCATAATATTATCATAGCATTATTTGTAATCAAACACAACAAACATTTTATTTGGAGAAATAAAGAGTACTAGAGACAAAATATTTTTCAGCCTTCGGTGTGTGAACCTGCCCCAACACTTGGGGCGGGTTCGCACACAAACTTCGTTGAATTAGCAGTGCTGGATGTAGGCCTATTGAGGGTTCACACACCCATACTCTGGTCACACACATAACCTATTGGTCACACTCATCCTACTGGTCACACACTATCCTACCAGTCACACACCCATCCTGTTGGTCACACACCCTTCCTACTGGATACATACCCATCCCATATGGTCACACATCCATCCTACTGGTCGCACACTCATCCTCCTGCTCACACACCCATTTTCTTGATCATACACTAATCCTACTGGTCACACACCCATCCTCCTGGTCACACACCCATCCTACTGGTCACACACCCATCCTACTGGTCACACTCCCATCCTATCGGTCACACACCCATCCTACTGGTCACACATCCATCCTCCTGGTCACACACCCATCCTACTGGTCACACACTATCCTATTATTGAGTGAGACTATCATAGGCCTATACATTTGTTCAAGGTCAAAAGGTCAATTTTAGGGTCAAGTGAGTGAAAATATCATTATTGAACAAATGAAGCTAGAAGCATGTGCAATACCTCTTTTTCGTAGGGTTTTGAGTGGGAAGATCCATTTATAGTATTATTTTCGTGATTCAAGGTCATCTTCAAGGTCATCTGCAAGGGCAATTTTAATTCAAGGTCATGAAAATGTCAATTCCGAGGTCAAAAATGAAAAAATACGATTTTCAACAAACACAAATAGCAAAAGACGTGTAGTCGTCTTTTTGATATCTTGACTGAATAATCCATTTCTGCTACTTTTTTGCTGATTAAAAACGTCAAATGGCCAATTTCAAGGCCGAATATGATTTTAACGGACAATACAGTGCATAATAAACTTCCTCTTCGAAAATTCATAAAGAATTAAAAATAATTATTTCCTTTTTCGAAATCGAACACAATTGCTTTATCTAATTTTTTCATTAAAAAGAAAAAAACGAAAAAAAATGTTTTCGCTTTAAAGGAGATAATTTTCGTTTTTGATAACGAAAAGAAAAATAATTCTTCAATAATCTTTTCTGAGAAAAGAATTTTCGTTGTTGGTAACAGAAAGTAGAAAAATGAAAACACAACCAGAAGATACATGCAGCGACCGCAAACGACTGCCAACGGTCACTTAGTCACACATATCCACCTCATCTTATCCTTGAAAAGTCGTGAAAATGATTGTTCGTGCAACTAAGAATACTCGAAAACGAAAATTGAAGAATTTTTAAAAGATTTTTTACTAATTTTCTTTCTTTGAAAAAACACGACAATTCTTCACTAATTTTGGGGGAAGTCTATTATGCACTGTAATGTGTTTGCTACAAATTGGAACACACATAATACATTGTTTTGGTGTGTTTTTGACTGGATAATCAAATTTTATTGATTTAACATCATCGAAGTGAAATTGTCAGGCAACGGGAAAGCATTACAGGTCGATGGTGAGGCGTTAAAAGGTGAAACTAAGGCATTAACGGACAATTAGGAGGCGTTGAAGGGCGGCGCCAAGGCGTTGAAGAAGAGGCGTTAAAGTGCGACCGAAAGCTGACAGGGAGGCATTAAAGGGCGACGGAAAAGCTTTAAATTGTGACTGAGAGGCACTAAGGAGCGACGGAAAGGTGTTAAAGGGCGAAGAAAATATGATAAAGGTCAACACAAAGCATTGAAGGACAATGTTAAAGGTGCCGCTTTGGTGTTGAATAGCGACGGGCAGGCATTCAAGGGCGATGGGGAGGTGTTGAAGATCAATGGAGAGGCGTTAAAAGGCGACGGAGAAGCGTTAAAAGACAATAAAGAGGAGTTCAGGGCAAAGAAAAGGCGTTAAAGAGGCCTTTAATTGCAGCGAAGAGGTGTTAAACTAAAGGCATATTAAAGGCGGAGAAGAGTAGTTGAATAGCAACAAAAATGCACTCAATTGCAAAGAATATGTGTTAAACTAAAAGTGCTACAATAACGCAGAAAGAGCGACGAAAAATTGTTCAAGCGTGACAGGAGTGTGTTTACAACACCCTTTAATGCCTCTCCATCCCCTATTGTGAGTTCGTCGTCGCCCTTTAATGTATCTTCTAAGCCCCTTTGTCCCTCTCCATCACCTTATAAAGCATCAAGTCAATCAATCAATAAAACTTCTATATCGCCTAAATCTTCAGCGAACAGAGCTCAGAGGTGCACAGATTCTCTGAATGATCTTGTGTTTCGTCAACAGGGAGCCGGGCCACTAAGCGGCTATGACAGTAAAACCAGATCAAATAGGTGAGATTTACCTAATTTCCGGAATGGTAAAATTGTTTGGGCATTATGTATCGGCACAGGCAGAGCATTCCACAAGGCTGAGCCGGCTATGGAGAAATCTCTTGAACCAGTCTTAGTTTTAAGGGGAACAAAAAATGTATTGAGTTTGTGGAGCATTAATATTTTGAGCATTCGACCAAGTTTGTAAGATATGCAGGCTGTTTTTCTCTTGGGGCTCAGAAAATTATAGTGCATATTTTAAAATGATTGCGAAATTTGACAGGACGCCAGTGTAATTGTTTTAGTATAGGAAGAGAAAGATTAAAACGTAAGGCTTTGGTTACCACTCTAGCAAGGCAGTTCTGAACACATTCTAATCTAGCGATGTCTTTTTTTGAAATGTTGTGAAAGAGTAATTTTCAAATAATCTAATTTGTTACTAACCTGTGCTCACTGGCTGATGCAGATAAATTTGAGCCTTGACCTAGAATTGAGCACTTTTCATGGCAAACTACTCCCCACTCTCCCCTACATACCGAATAGCGGGTTTATTTTAAAATTAATTAGAGACACTTTTATATCTGTTTGCCTATAGGGGAGGGGGGGGGTTGTAGTTTTAATTCCGGTGAAGCATTTTTCATACCATGATATCTTTTTTGGCATGAAATATACTATTTGTTTCACCGTAATGGTGAAATAGAGAGCCGTCATTTTGAAATTGTATTACATGTCAAATGGCCTAACTTCAATAATACGTAGCCTAACAAAATTAGATCAAATTTTCAGCGATGTTGGGGGAAGATGAAAAAATGGGGAAAATTGTTATTCAAAAATTTAAAACAACGACTGAGTAGTCTAAATTAAAAAAAGGCTACTCCCAGGATCTGGTGAAACAGACTGTACTCTGTAGGCCTAGGCCTATAGAGGTATTAGGCCTACTATGTATCCAAGAAAATGAAAGGAATTTGAAATCTTTCTCTTATATAAGGCCACTATGTTTTTTTTCTGTTTTAGATGAGCGCGGGCATTAGAGGTAAACCAAGCACAACCAAAAAAACATGTGGTTTTTTTCTGCCCAGCGCGCGCATTGAATTGTTGCCAATTTTTGGAAAAAAACCATTTAATTTTGGTAGATAAAAAAAACATTCCGAAAAAAAACAAGTTGATTTTAGGAAATAAAAAAAATTGTGTTTTTTTTGCTTGTTTTTTTTTCGTCGCCCTTATTAACTTTATTTAAAATAGATCTAGGTCAATTTTTTTTATTTTATCGCCCTCATTAAATTTTCCAGAAATTCGTCCAATGTTTTTTATTTGGTCGCCCTCATTACCTTTTCTGAAAAAAGGTGGAATGTTTTTTTTTTCTATATGTTTTTTTTACCGCCCTCCCTCATTAGATTTTGGATTTTTTTTCTGATCTAAAACAGAGTAATAAAAACCAGTGGCCAATTAGGCTATTGTGAAATTATCCAAAGCGGCATCTAGGCCTATAGCCCAGTCAACATTATGACTACAAATGCAATATCTGGCATAAAAATAGTAAAAAAAATCTAGTTTTCATTTCCCTACATCCTAGCCTATATGATGGCCAGACAGGCCCTATGAAAGTAGGGGATGTAATATTATCATACTAAAAGGAGTAGCCTAATCATGCTAGGCTAGGTCTAACAGTAGCCTAGCGTAATACCTGCATTTTTACGTGTTGTGACTTTTGTGGCCTACAGGCTAGATGTCTACATCAGTAATAGACAGGGATATATCCTAACCAATCTAATAAACATGTCTGTCAAACTTTTCTCAACGGTTTCTATTGTATTTTTTCCCGTAGATTTCAAATCTGCCAGATACCATTGGAGATTTTGCATATTTAATTAGCTAATTTGCATATTTCCAAAATAGCCGCCGAAAAAAAAGTAATCGGCTATCAATACAGTACCGGCAATCCTAGAAATGTGTTTTTTGGCCCTAAATTTGGGTTTTGAGATCCCATAATGCCATTTTGACGACAATATTAATTTTGGGGTCATTGGAAGGTCATAGGTCACGTCATCATTGAATACAATATCCAACATTCACGTTTTAGCAAAAAGTGCATAACTTAACCTTTTTTGGATAAAATAATGATTTGAATGCCTGATAATATATATTTAATTTCAGAGAGTTACATCTCATACACAATACTATATTTATTAATACAAGATGGCCGCCATAATTCTAAATGGCCGCCAGCCGAATCCAAAATCAAGATATCTTCTGGTCTTCATATCTAAGCGATCTTAGTGGCTTGATTAAGGTTTTTTGGACCAAGGAATACAATGCCAAACATCATTATACTGTCAAATGATTTTTTAGAGGTTTTTGAAGTGTTTTTGATCTCTATAGTTTGATATTTTGGCAAAATTGTGTGATACATCTACGCCACCATAGTTATATTTGGATGACTTACTCACAGAATGAGTTTATCATCCGCACACTGTTCTGAATTCACATACCAACATGATATAAAGTTAAGCCATATAAATTATATGTGTATGACAGCGACAAAATAGGTAAATAAACGTCATTTACATTATAAAACGACACTGTTATGTTGTAGAGTATGTAAAACTACTACCCAGGGGGTTAACCTCATATTTTCTGGAAAACTGACACTCTCATCCACGGCATGTTGTAAAAGGTTGGGCACCTGAAATGATATCTACATATATTTAGGATCACAACCTAGGTGCACAACCTTGCAAATCGACTACTGGAAATTGACAGTGGGTCAATAATGGCGGCCATTACCGAGAAACTTTAATTTCTCAATATCTCGGTCAATATTTAAGATAATTTGCTTTTAAAGTTGTCTAAACCTATCTTTTAAGGGTCAAGGATCAATATAGAGCCAACCCTGAAGTGATTTATGTCTTCTTAACAAGATAGTACACAAAGCCATGCATTTGATATTGTGAAATTAATGTTTTGCGCTAGATATTATTATTCTAGTTTGATAAGAAAACATTTGACTGAACAGGAATCAGCTTGCCATTTTCTACAACCCATCCATAGTCCTAAGACTTGAGGATGGCTTGGCTGCATGCTTTATATGCTGTTGGAAAGCATTTTCATTGGGTGGCAACAACTTCAGCAGTGTTGACTTATTAATATTATTTAAGAACGTTTTGTCTCTGAGCGTATCTCTATCACAGCCTTCTCTTGTTGAAATATGAGTTCACAAAAAGCTGTTGTGACTGGTTACACACATATATCGTGATTTCAATGGGAGCACCATCATCAGCAAAGTCTACCAGTGTAGTTATATCATTCAGCCAACTTTAACATGCCAGTAGAGAATGAATAGCCGATGGTATCTCGTCCGTTGATAATGTGAATATATAACAGTGCCCTAAAGTTTGCATGACCCATTAGAGCAGCAAAACTCGTGAATGGATAGCTGTCTTGAGATGAACGACCAATTACCAAATATACAATGCAATGTATGTGACTGTAACTAGTATACTCTGTTTTATCAACCACCTAAGTGAAATTTAGTTGAACAAATGCAAGGATCACTTTGTTCCGCTCGGTACCATGTCTGACATAGAAAAGCAAGAAAGCGAGTCTTGTTGGAAAAACTCTTGGATCGCTCCCTGTTAGCTATTTTGCTATGTTCAGCAGAGCTTCCCGGTCTTGATGTGAAAGAAATGGTGTCCAAAGCTTTGAAGATCATAATTATAAGAAGCTCTTGTCACCCATGAATGACTAGACTCATAATTATAAGAAGCTCTTGTCACCCATGAATGAATAGACTCAGAACCAGAAACCAAAATAGTATATAAGCGAAATTGATTCGTCTGACAAGAGTAATGACATTTCTACTCTTCGGCAAATAACACACAAAAAGTAAGTGGTGGAGACATTAACATTAATAACTTTATTGGTGATCATGAATGTAGCAATATGCCTCCATCATTGTTCGCAGAAAACGGAAATAGCATGATAGCTGATGATGCCATGGTGCTCACATTGAAATAACGGTAGATGTGTATGACCAGGCAAAGTAGCTTCTTGTGAACACATAATCCATCTTCGAAGGCTGTGATATAGCTATATATACTCCGATTCATCAAGTTTTATAATAACAAATCACTGCTGAAATTACTGCCACCCTCTTGCTTTAGAACATCATGTAAAGTGGGCAGCATTGGCAACAGCACTTGACAAGTCAGCTTACATCGCCAAGCTTACCTGCAAGCCTGAGGACTATGGACGGGTTGTATAAAATGATAAACTGATCCCAGATAAATCTACAAGCCCACCAAGGCCACCATATATGACACACACAATGACACGTGGCTGCAAGAAGGGTTGCAACTAAAACTGCTCGAGTAAGAAAAGAAAAATCCCCTGCTATGTAGAAGACTGTCAGAGATATCTAAGCAAAGGTTGCTGCGTACAACACCTTGAGACCTTGATGACGTGAGCGTGGGGTGATAGGGCATGGTGGGTTACTGCCCGATGTTTTGGGCATGTCTAGGGGGATTTACCCTCAGACATGCCCAGACGATCAAAGACTTAGATTTTCATATGCAATTTAATGCTGAAACACCGAGGCCTTTAGCACAGCCCCGCTATCCTCTGGTCGGATAGTCCTCAAGAGTCACAATATTTGAGGGTAACTCCATTCATCCCACATGAGAGACCTAATGTCAAACACTATTGCCTGTAGTTTAGGCTCTAGCACGGCCAACATCAGTGCCTGTACTGATGCGGGAGCTGCATTGGCACCACTATTGAGTGGAGGAAACAGGCTACCCAGCTGGCAATCCACCACAATATTATAGCCAGCCACATGTAGGCTGCAGCTTCCCCAACATGCAACAGACGGGACAGAGCCCAAATGACCCTCCCCAGGTGGGTGCGAAAAGTACTGCTACTAGCAATCATCCCAGTACCCCTTAGACTGACTATGTTATGAAGTGATTATAATGCCAAATGCTATATCACTGCAAGGGCTAATACTTATTCTATTATCAAGTTTTTGATAAATAAACATTATCATTGTTATGACATCGAGCGCTCATGATGTTTTCTTATCAAAAGTGATTATTCTTATACAGTGTGAAACATTATTTCCAAAACATAAAAGCAGAGTTGTGGGTATATAGGCCTACTGGTATACATATTTCCAAGACATAACATCACTTCAGAACTGGTTTTATATTGATCTTTGACCCTGAAAATATTGGTCTAGACAACTTTAAAAGCAAATTATCTTAAATATTGACCGAGATATTGACAAATTCAAGTTTTTCGGTAATAGCCGCCATTATTGGCTTCCTACCAATTTCTAATAGTCGATTTGCAAGGTTGTGTACCGAGGTTGTGATCCTAAATATATGTAGATATCATTTCAGGTGCCCAAACTTTTACAACACGCCGTGTCAGTTTTCCAGAAAATATGATGTTTATCCCTTGGGTAGTAGTTCTGGATAGTAGTTCTATATACGCTACAAAATAACAGTGCCGTATTATAATGTAAATTATATGTCTATTTATCTCTTTTATCGCTGTCATATACATGTGATGTATACGGTTTTACTTTAGATCATGTTAGCATGTGAATTCAGAACAGTGTGCGGATGATAACCTCATTCTGGGAGGAAGTTATTCAAATATAACTATGATATAAACACAATTTTGCCAAAATATCAAACTACAGAGATCAAAAAGACATCAAAAATCATTTGAAAGTATAATGATGTCTGACATTGTATTCCTTGATCCACAAAACCCCAATCTAGACACTAAGATGGCTTAAATATGATATCTAGAAGCTCATATATCTTGATTTTAGGTTCGGCTGGCGGCCATTCTGAATTATGGTGGCCATCTTGTATTAATAAATATAGTCTTGTGTATGAGATGTAACTCTCTGAAATCAAATATATAATATCAGGCATTCTAATCATCATTTTATCCCCAAAAAGTCCATTTGTGCACTTTTTACTAAAACGTAAAGGTGGAAATTGTATTTCAATGGTCACGTGACCTATGACCTTCCAATGACCCCAAAAATAACATTGTCGTCAAAATGGCATTATGGGATCTCAAAACCCGAACTTAGGGCCAAAAAAACACATTTCTATGATTGCCGTGACTGTATTCATAGCAGATTACTTTTTTGTGGCGGCCATTTTGGAAATATGCAAATTAGCTAATTAAATATGCAAAATCTCGAATGGTATCTGGCAGATTTGAAATCTACGGGAAAAAACACAATAGAAACCGTTGAGAAAAGTTTGACAGACATGTTTATTAGTTTGGTTAGGATATATCCCTGTCTATAACGTTACAATATTACAGGGCATTTGCTTTGCCCTATAATTTCTAACGTTGGACTACCACTGACTCTGAACAGCTGAAGGACTAGTGATTCCACCTGACCACAATACTGCTAGGCCTAGTGCTAGTTGATTGCCTTGATCAGTTTTGTTGACGATTTTATTATCAGGGGGATATTGCCTTAGAAGCCTTTGTCATGTTTGTAGTGGGTTGGCTACAGTAGAATTTAACGTTATCTGATCATTCTGACTGACGTGGCCCGTGTCGTGATTGTTGTGCTCTGCTGACGCAGGCAGGGAGTAGTCTAGGCCTTGCTTGAAACAGGCGTTGCCTTTGCAGGCGGTTCAAATAAAAACGGCGGCACTCTAGTCCCCCAAACTTTCACTAGCCCATCACAATGATCTAGGCCTAAATCTGTGAAAAAATCCGGCCCAGTATCACTTGTGTGGTGGTCGCCTGGGTCACTATCTGACAGGGCACTGGCCATTTCCCCATTAGACAAGGTTGGATCTCAGGCTGGCTGTTCAACGTGTGACGTCACACAAAAACCGACTATTACCGAGCGGTGCTCGGCAGTTTCCGGTGCGTTTTGGCTAGGCTCTCAGCTGGCCTACTTTGAATGCTAATTTCACCCAATAAAACTAAAAATTAACATTCCTATGCAAAACAAACAAAAACTACATTGCATAATTATAAATAATAGGGAAATAAAAAAAAATAGGTTAGGGATCTGATAGCCTCACTTTAAGACTCAGCCTGGCCTACAGCAGCACAAACCTGGAATGCAAGTAGTGCCCAAGATGTAATTGGAGTGGATTACTTATCTGACGTTTCTATCACAGAAAGTAGCCAGGCATCAAATTCATTTTTCAGTCTTTCTGAAAATAACAGCTATTCTGATGAGCCACTTGAGGATTGTTTTCAAGAAATAAAGTTAAAAAGATTGGAGCACCCACAACATTTTCTAATTGCTCATTTAAACATCAACTGCATAAGACAAAAATTCTACGAAGTAGAGCATTTATTAAGCGAGAACATAGTTGATTTTCTCGCATTCTCTGAAACTAAAATTGATGACACTTTTCCTGATAAACAATTCTATGCAGATTTTTTCAACATGTATCGGAAGGACAAAAGTAAACATAGTGATGGCCTAATGGCGTATATAAGATCTGATATACCATCCCGCCAGCGAAAAGACCTGGAACCTAAAGACTCTCTGTGTCTTATCATTGAAGCGCTGCTGAATAGACAGAAATGGTGTTTTGTGACATTAGAGAACGCTAATCATGCATGGAAATTGTTTACTGATTGTTTAAAGGAGGTCATAGAACATCATGCTCCTCTGAAAACAAAGAAAGTTAGGCCTTATCAGCCCCCTTTCATGAATACCCGTCTCAGGAAAGAAATTTGGACAAGAAAACGACTGTACAAGAAATTCTTAACAAATAAAAACAACAATACATGGTCAGATTATAAAAAAACAAAGAAATTACTGTGTGAAACTGAGACGGTTATCCATAAAAAAATATTTAAAGACAAAGTGTGAGAAAAATAATTCTAATTTCTGGAATACTGTGAAACCCTTTTTGATTATGAATGATTATTATATTAATGTTGCAAAAGATATTGGACAGAATCAAAATATTGATGTTACGGAACATCCTAGCCTTGTTGAAATTGAACAACACTCCGAGGGCAACAATTTTCAGTTCCATCATACAACAAGGGAAGACATGCTAAAAATTCTGAAAACACTGAATCCAAAGAAAGCAACTGGATGTGACCAAATTCCAGCCAAAATTCTAAAACATGCCTCTTTACAAATTGCCCCGGTTATTTCAATCATAATTAACAAAGCTTTAGATGAAGGCACCTTTCCAAATAACTTAAAAAAAGCAGAGGTGATCCCTGTATACAAAAAATCTGACAAATTAAATAAATCCAATTATCGACCTGTGAGTATTTTACTCCTATCTTAGCAAAAGTTTTTGAAAAAGTTCTAGCCCACCAAATCACTCCCTTTTTAAACACAGTCTTCTCTTGTCACCTATCAGCCTTCAGGCAGAGTTATGGCTGTCAGGACACGCTGCTCACCCTTATTGAAAATTGGCTTAAAGATCTTTTAAAAAATCACAAAATTGGTGCTTTATTAATGGACCTTAGCAAAGCTTTCGACTGCATGCCACATGACCTTTTGATCGCAAAATTTAAAGCTTATGGTGTTCAGGATCAGTCAATCAAAATTATTAAATCATACCTCACAGATCGTGAGCAACGTGTCCGGATAGGTAGCGTGCACAGTTCATGGAAAACCACCATTAAGGGCGTGCCACAAGGTTTGTAAGAAAACTAGCAGACAGCTGAGCGCTCTGAGAAAACGTTTTGCCTTGACATCAAGGCCAAATTGGCTCTTTTCAGAGCGTTCATCCTCAGCCACTTTCAATACTGCTCAGCCGTCTGGTATCACTGTAGTGCTCCAAATGCACGCTGTATGGAAAAAATTCAGGAGAGGGCTCTAAAGTGTGTTTATTCCAACCATACCGCCTCCTATGAGTCCCTCCTGAATAAAGCTCGCTTGCCATCTCTGGAAGTTGGGAGGCAAATGGACATCGCCATTCAGACTTTCAAAATTCTTATTGACTTAGCACCAACCTACCTCCTTGAACTGATTGAAAAACGCTGTCGCACCCGCAATTTAAGCAATTTTGAAAATATCCTGAAAATTCCTCTCGTGAAGAGGGTGCGACATGGAACAAATTCCTTTTGCTTTTTGGCACCTAAAATATGGAACTCTTTGCCAGAGGCATTGAGAATAACCAGAGACCTCAAAACTTTCAGAGATGGCCTGCGAGCTTATTTTTTCATTTAATTGAGAGCAAAATTAGATGTAGGTCCCTCGAAAATGTGATACAGTTATGCAATTATTAATAAATGACAAATGATTTTTACGTCACTTTTAGCCATATAATTTATTTTTTTCATATACATCATAAGTTTTCTATATAATCGAGTAATCTACTTTTATGTGCCAAAATAGATTATGTAGCTTTTAACAATATATGTTTCTCATTTACATTATTTTTTTTTAAATTTTTTTTCTATATAATCCGTAATATATATTTTTTTCTACTTTTTTATGTTGACTTCCGGCCAGCCAACCTGCTTGTTTTAGCTGTTATATTTATTGTTTTATTTGATATGTCGCTTGTACTAGCTCGTTAGAGCTAATGTTATATGTTTTTATGTGCGACTTAAAATAAATCTTATCTTATCTTATCTTATCTTGTATTTTGTTTTCAATGAGAGTGGGCTATAATATGTTGCTTCATTGTGAGCGTGCCGTTATATGTTGTTTTCTATGTGAGCGTCCCATTAGATGTTGTTTACTATTTGAGCCTGCCATTACATGTTGTTTTCAATGTAAGCGTGCGATTCAATGTTGTTTTCACTTTAAGCGTGCCATTTGATGTTGTTTTCAATGTAAGCGTGCCATCATATGTTGTTTTTAATGTGAGCGTGCTTTACTTGTTGTTTTCAATTTGAGCCTGCCAATCGATGTTGTTTTTAATGTAAGCGTGCCATCAGATGTAGTTTTCAATGTGAGCGTGTCATTAAATATTGTTATCAATGTAAGCGTGTCATTAGATTTTGTTTTTATTTTGAGCGTGCAATTATGTTGTTTGCGAAGTTATCGTGCCATAAGATGCTGTTTTTAATGTGAGCGTGCCATTAGACGTTGTTTCCGACTTCAGCTCACCATTAGATGTTTTTTCAATGTAAGAGTGCCACTAGATTTTGTTAAGATAAGATAGATAGATAGATAGATAGATAGATAGATAGATAGATAGATAGATAGATAGATAGATAGATAGATAGATAGATAGATAGATAGATAGATAGATAGATAGATAGATAGATAGATAGATAGATAGATAGATAGATAGATGTTTGAATTGTGTCAAAATCTACATATGGTGGTCCTTACTGAACGCCAATTGTCCAAAAAGGACCACTTGGTCCTTTTTCGACAAAAGTGGTCCTTTGTCGACACCCAATGTGGTCCTTTATTTACACGTGGTCCTTTCT
Organism: Flabesymbios commensalis; assembly: GCA_964017125.1. NCBI lineage: Eukaryota > Metazoa > Annelida > Polychaeta > Terebellida > Flabelligeridae > Flabesymbios > Flabesymbios commensalis. Next base: position 111,216,662 of record OZ024904.1, on the reverse strand, counting down.
CTACATATTGTGGTCCTTATTGAACACGTGGTCCTTTTTCAACATAGACGGTGGTCCTTTTTGAACAGAGTGGAAACAAACTCAATTAACATCTTCCATCCTACTCTAGCGGCCGCGATAGCTTACTTCACTCAAAAGTGGCTTATAACTAGATACAGCTACGGTTTGAATCCCGGATGGGATGTTTTTTGTAGTTGTTGTGTATATAGGCAACATTTATTAAACTATTCAAGATTCTGAGTGTGTATAGTAGCATACTGCCTATGGTGCGATATAATCATATAGGCATCGTAAACGTCCTTTGAGTTAAACAGTCTGACATCACATAATAATTTTATCGATGAATTTCTGCATACAATATAGCTGCTCCTCTGAAGTCCTGGGGGAGGAAGATTGAATAAAATATGAGTAGGCCGATTTTGTCTGCAGACACTGGGCAAACAATGACATGGCCAGAATTGTGCTTTACTGTTATATAACATCAAGGTCATATCAAGGTCACATGATGGTCATTGCAAGGTTAAACAGCAAAACTAGTGAAAATATACCCTCTTTATAAATTTCAGCCATGTTAGTCAATTATTATCTGTTACACAGACCCAGTGTTGACACATTAAGCTGTTGGCCAGATATCATTTCAAGGCACATTTTTAAAATATTGAGGGCAGGGCCAATTTTGAAGAGGTGATACCTCTATGTATTCCCTTTTTTACACTCCTTCCACGATGCTCAATTGAACCAGCAAAATTGTAATAATGCAACAGTGTGAAACATCAGATTGGGCTTCCAGAGCAAAAACATTTGTACATTTTGACATGGGATGCAACTTGAAGGGAATGCAATCTGTTGCATTTATACCTGATGTGACGTCCCCAGATAGCACAGAGGTACATTGAATAAAACAGAATTAATTTTATGATGGGCCGATGTTATGAAGTGACAAAACGGTGGCCCCGAATTGAAATTTAACAATAAACCACCATATTGTCAACGTAAATCTTACTTTATTATTTAATCTAACAATTCTGAAAAAATGTGTCAGATATTGTTTGGATTAAACTTGGAAAACATCATTCCATCATGAAACCGAAAAATCCAACAAACACGTCATGTTGGAGAACTATATTTACATTATTGTACTGGCAACATAACTATTTATTGTAGTTTGAGAAAAGTTTACGGTAATAAAACTGTTTCGAATGAGCGCAACGTTAATTTTGTGTACTGTCACTGTCATTTATATGACGTGGTTTCTACATACACAATCACTGGTGGCGAACTCCTGGTCTCTCATGCGGCATTGAACTCATAGAGCATACATCACATTATTGTATGTTCTATTATTAAACCCGTGGAGGTTCAATGTTGGGACAGCACCGGAGACGGTGACCAGCACGGAACCACCATAGGGCCAAGAGCACAAGATGTGCAGTAAATTTATACGAAACTATGGTGGCTCAATACCGACCCCCGTCTCAACAAAATAAGACCATAGATTTATGTCGCGTGTTCAGTGTATAAGTCACTAAACATATAATTGACCTTGTTACATACCGGGTCAAGATCATAGGAGTTTATCAAGCGCAATTAGCTTCATGTACAATATTTTTAATGATTTGAGCTGGTGTATCTTTATTCAACTAAGGAAACTGCATGTGGAGCTAAAAGATGAGTGACCTCAACCCATTTTCGTGGCCACGGTCACAGCATGAGTTTGCTCTTATTCCTTCGGTGTGCAATATCTTTTGAACTGTTGGATTAGTGTTAAGATTTTGCTGCATTTTCATCATTTTCATCATTGCTGCATTTTCATCAAATACAGGTCTTGTGTGAAGATGATTGACCTTGATCTAATCTATGATCAAAGTCACATCACTTTGTCCTTTGCAATAAGTTTTGTGACATATATGTTTAATGTTTTAAGCTCGAGTCTTCATATTTGAAACCTAAGTGTATCTGAAGAAATCACAAGTATAGTTAAAAGATGAGAGACCTTCACCCATTTTAACCACTTCACTTCCAGGCCGAAGTGCATGTCAGGATCCAGGGATCCTGGTATAACTATAGTAAATCCGACGGAAATTTCCGTCATGTATGGTTACGTAACATGACGAAAGACGACGGAAATTTCCGTCATGTATGGTAGTGAAGGGGTTAATGATAAATGTCACAACATAACTGCACTATTATTCTTTTGATGCGTAATAAATTTGATTTGTTTGAGTTACAGTCTTAACACAAATGCCCCTTGGAAAATATAGGTCAAGTTCGAAAGTATTTCATTGTCAAGGTCACAACAGTTTTGTCACTTACAATTATATAGCTGTATAATAATTTTCTAGTCTTCATATTTGACACACAAGTGTATTTGGGAAAACTACAGGTCGAGTTTCAAGATGAGTTACCTTCACCCATTTTTCATGGCTAATATCACTGTATAGGCTTGCTATAACTCATCTGATGTTTTTTAACTGTTTAAGTCAGTTTTCATATTGATATGCAGATGCATCTTCGGAAAATACAGGTCAAGTTCGAAGATGAGTGACCTTGGCGTATTCAAATCATGATCAGCTGTCACTCTTAATAGCCTCATGTACACACTTTTTAAATGGTTTGAGCTAAAGTAAGGCTCGTCATGTATACATTTGACCACCAAGTGTATTTCAGGAAAATACAGGTCAAGTTAAAAGATGAGTGACCTTGATCTTTTTTCATGATGTCTTGATACCTTTCGAACAGTCTGAATTAGTCTGCATATTTGTAATGTAGATGCATCTTTATCAAATACAGTGATTAATTTGACCTATTTTAAGGTCAATGTCACAATATGAAGTTTTTCACTCACAAGTGACACATGCAGGCTAAAGGTCACATCAGTTTGTCACTCAATTAGCTTCATGTCCAATATTGTTATAAAATTACAGGGCTTAACTGTTGAAATATGTTAAACTATGAGTGACAAGCTTCTCTCTTTCAAGTGTACCATTCAATATGTAAACAGCTTAATCTCAGTAGGCCTAATAGTATTAAGATGCATCTCCCCCTGCGATCGCTATAAGTGTAACCACTGAAAAAATTAACCTTCACGTGCCAATGATGTGTTGCTATTGAACACACATATATTGACTCAAACTACTATGGACATTAATGAGCTATATCTCTGGATAGACAGTGAATACTTCAGTGTTAAATAACCAACAGATAAAAACAAATGACATAAATCAACTTTTATTTTATATACAATGCATGTGCAAAAGTGAATTGTGTCCACATAATTATAATATAAAACAAAATTTGGTATTCAAAATAGTCAAGTGTAAATGAAATATGATTAGACAATGATACACAGATACAATAATTGACCATTAAATTATTATGTCATCGGAAAAAAAGACAATAACATTTATTTCACCTTCAATAATACATGAAAATCCGTGGAAAGGTGTTCGTAATTGTATTTCCAAAATGCATCCCTACAAAACTCTCGCTAAAAAGTATAATCTTTTATTGAGACAATAATAATTGTACATCACAGTCCACTTGCAATCATATCAATATTTGTCTCCACACATTGAACACTTACCACATATTAAATTCAAATAGCCTGCATTTAATCTTTTTTGTCTCCCACTAACAGCCAGTAATACTGTACATATTATGTAAGTCGGGCGAATATTATATAAACGGAAGCAGTACATACTTTAAACTCAATTGTCAGGCATACACTAAAATATAGACACACATACGTAATTATTAACTCATACGTTATCAAAGAACTCTTGAAACTATTAATATGCTATCAAATATCCACATCTTCATGCCATAGTATGTGGGTAATCAGAATAGGGACATGTAATCAGCATGAGAAATATACCACTGGTGTATTCAAAATGTTGAATGTGCATGCTTGGTGCATGAACCAGATGTCCGAATACAAATGTAAAAGGTTGCCTAAAAAATTGTGGCTCGCCGTAAATATATTCAGCCTACACCGTACATAGTGTGACAGCCCATTAAAGACCAGTTACAGAACAAACAGAGGGGTATATTATTTTAAATCCAGATAAAATATGAATTTATTGGAATATGGCATTTGATTATTAGCTTAATAAATATAAGTGGAAAATACAACACAGCCTTGAAGTTATTGTGTATAATAAATTAAAATTAAGGTGGTTTTATAGATTTGTGAGTTTAAAAAAATGTGAATTATTGACTTAGCCATGTTCTGTGTTCTCTTTACGCTAAAAGAAATGTAAGCCTCAGATACACAGAATGTGTGTTTCACAATGATTAGGCCTTTAGGCGTTCTCGGAGACCGAAACAAAATGCATACAAGCTTGATATATTAATAGGAATAACTAATATATTCTGTTTCTTATAGTGAACGATAATTCAAAATAATATGTAACTCCACAACTACAATGGTATCAAAAGGTCACATCTGTCACATAACAAATAGACTACATACAGATAGATAGATAGTTTTATTCAGAAGTATTTGTGACATCATGTAAAAGCCACAGTGAGCAGCCAGTGGGCCTCAAACAGTCAACTGTTTTTTTGTGCATATGTAGCAAGTATTCTATTAAATTAAGATAAATTGTTATTTTGAGTTTACCCATCTCTGAAAATGTTATGTAAATCACAGCATTCCTTGAACTGGGCGAACATTGAAATCCGCAAGCCTTATTATTGGCCTAGCCTACCTTCCATGTCTTAAGAATGCCAGCAACAAGTAACATAACATAATCAGATAATTTTTTACCAAAAATAAAACCTACTCGCAACAAACAATGTTTTCGATGTAATATAAGCTGAGAGTTTGTAACTGACTGGAGCATCATTCGATAGTTATAAACCAAGAATTGCAAATGTTATTTTTCTCATTAGATTTGCTATAATGGGAAAAAAATAGATGCGACTGTTTTCGGCACGAAAACATTAAACGCATCCCCGTTGGATAGGCATATTTCCTAGACTCGAAACCAACCCTCTCAGTCAGCTCAAAGACTGGAAAGGTTAGGGTCTCCTGTAGATAATGGCAGTTTGCAGCTCGAGGTGTCGGCAGTTTGCCAGGTCCATACAGCAACCAACTCTTGCCGAATCTGAAAATTGTTGAAACTTCCTCCATGGGTTTAGTAGAATGGGAATTCCCACTGACCTGTTTTTTTACCACTCGGCCCGAAGGGGTATTATCGTCCCCTTCATGCGCCGTCTCCGCCGCACACACTCTTTTGGCTACTACACCAACATGGTGCAACACATTAAATTCATAATTCGTACAAACATTTAACCCCTCCCGGCACTTTATTTTACCCAAGGTCATAGGTCGAAGGTCAAAGAATTAAAAAAATTCTTGTTTACGCGATAACTTGAAAAATAATTATTGGATCTCTCCAATTATTTACATGAAGTTACCCATGAGTATGGAGATCACCTGATTAGATTTTCATAATTCCCTTGAAACATGGTATATATAGGTTTTCAGGGTCTGTGAGTCTGTTGGCATTGTCCGTTTTCGTGTACAACCGAAAACGAGGCTATGGCTTCCATCTTTATGTTTCAATTACAAAATTCCTTGTTAACGCGATAACTTGAAAAATAATTATTAGATCTCTCCAATTTTTTATGTGATGTTGCCCATGAGTATGGAGATAACCTGATTAGATTTTCAGCTTTCAACCGAAAAACAAAATGGCCACCACCTGGCGATTAATTTTTTTAAAAACTTTTTTCAGATTTCCCTTGAAACCTGGTATATATAGGTTTTCAGGGTCTACGAGTCTATTAGCATTGGCTGTTTTAATGTGCAACTGAAAACGAGGCTATGGCGACCATCTTGATTTTTAATTTAATAATGCCTTGTTAACACGATAACTTGGAAAATAATTATTGGATCTCTCCAATTTTTAATGTGATGTTGCCCATGAGTATGGAGATGACCTTATTAGAAATTCAGCTTTCTACCGATAATCAAAATGGCCGCCACCTGGCGAGTAATTTTTTTAAAACTTTTTTTTCAAAATTCCTTCGAAACCTGGTATATATATAGGTTTTCGGGGTCTGCGAGTCTATTACTATAGTCCGTTTCATGTGAGACTGAAAACGAGGCTGCGACGGCTATTTTAGTTTTATCAATTTTAATAAATCATTATTATTTTCAATTAATTGCCTTGAAACCTGGCATATATAGAGTCACTGCATGAGCCGAGGGCTATTTGAGTGCTTGCACGGTATTTTTACCACTGCATTTTTATCCAAGCCGGAAACGAATGGTGTGATGGAGAGGTACTGAGAACTGGGTGTGATGGAGAGCTGGGTGTGATGGAGAGCTGGATGTGATTAAGAGATACTGAGAGCTGGGTGTGATTGAGAGCTGGATGTGATTAAGAGATACTGAGAGCTGAGTGTGATGGAGAGCTGGGTGTGATGGAGAACTACTGGGAGCTGAGTGTGATGGAGAGCTGGGTGTGATGGAGAGCTGGGTGTGATGGGGAGCTGGGTGTGATGGATAGTTACTGAGAGCTGGGTGTGATGGAGAGCTGAGTGTGATGGAGAGCTGGGTGTGATGGAGAACTACTGGGAGCTGAGTGTGATGGAGAGCTGGGTGTGATGGAGAGCTCCTGAGAGCTGGGTGTAATGAAGAGCTCCTGGGAGCTGGGTGTGATGGAGAGCTGGGTGTGATGGAGAACTGGGTGTGATGGAGAGCTGTATGTGATTAAGAAATATTGAGAGCTGGGTGTGACGGTAGCTGGGTGTGATGGAGAACTACTGAGAGCTGGGTGTGATGGGGAACTACTGGGAGCTAGGTGTGATGGGAAGCTGGGTGTGATGTTGAGCTACTGAGAGCTGGGTGTGATGGCAAACTACTGAGAGCTGGGTATGATGGAGAGCTGGGTGTGATGGAGAGCTCCTGAGAGCTGGGTGTAATGAAGAGCTCCTGGGAGCTGGGTGTGATGGAGAGCTGGGTGTGATGGAGAACTGGGTGTGATGGAGAGCTGTATGTGATTAAGAAATATTGAGAGCTGGGTGTGACGGTAGCTGGGTGTGATGGAGAACTACTGAGAGCTGGGTGTGATGGCGAACTACTGGGAGCTAGGTGTGATGGGAAGCTGGGTGTGATGTTGAGCTACTGAGAGCTGGGTGTGATGGCAAACTACTGAGAGCTGGGTATGATGGAGAGCTGGGTGTGACGGTGAGCTACTGAGAGCTGGATGTGATGGAGAGCTCCTTGGAACTGGGTGTGATGGAGAGCTGTATCTGATTAAAAGATACTGAGAGCTGTGTGTGATGGAGAGATAGGTGTGATGAAGAGCCACTGAGATCTAGGTGTGATGGAGAGCTCCTGAGAGCTGGGTGTGATGGAGAACTTCTTGGAGCTGAGTGAAATGTAGAACTGGGTGTGATGGAGAGCTGTATGTGATTAAGAGATAGTGAGAGCTGGGTGTGATAGAGAGCTGGGTGTGATAGAGAGCTGTATGTGATGAAGAGATACTGAGAGCTGGGTGTGATGGAGAGCTGGGTGTGATGAAGAGTTACGGAGAGCTGGGTGTGATCGAGAGCAAGGTGTGATGGAGAGATACTGAGAACTGGGTGGAGAGATGTGTGTGATGGTGAGCTACTGATATTAATAGCGGGTGTGATGGAGAGCTGGGTGTGATGGGAGAGTTACTGAGAGGTGGGTGTGATGGACATCTGGGTGTGATGAGGGAGATACTGAGAGCTGGGTGTGATGGAGAGCTCTTTGGCGCTGAGTGTGATGGAGAGCTGGATGTGATGGAGAGCTGGGTGTGATGGAGAGCTGTATGTTAATAAGAGATAGTGAGAGCTGGGTGTGATGGAGAGCTGGGTGTGATAAGGAGCTACTGGGAGCTGGGTGTTATGAAGAGTTACTGAGGGCTGGGTGTGATGGAGAACTGGGTGTGATGGAGAGCTGGGTGTGATGCAGAAATACTGAGAGCTGGGTGTGATGGTGAGCTACTGAGAGCTGGGTGTGATAAAGAGTTACTGAGAGCTGGGTGTGATGGAGAGCTGTGTGTGATAGAGAGCTGGGTGTGATGGGAGAGCTGAGAGAGAGATTTATCCTAAGGTACTCCTAAATAAATATAAATTAAATAAAGCATTATCCCATCAGGCAGCTGACAGCTTAGAGAGAGATTAGTCCTCAGGTACCCCTAAATGAGTATAATAAATAAAGCACTTACCCCATCAGTAAATAAAGGGTTATTGTAATCAAAGCTGGGTGTGATGGAGAGTTGGGTGTGATGGAGAGCTACTGAGAGCTGGGTGTGATGGAGATCTGGGTGTGATGGAGAGCTGGGTGTGATGGAGTGCTGGGTGTGATGGAGTGCTGGGTGTGATGAAGAGCTACTGAGAGCTGGGTGTGATGGAGAGCTGGGTGTGATGGAGTGCTGGGTGTGATGAAGAGCTACTGAGAGCTGGGTGTGATGGAGAGCTGGGTGTGATGGAGTGCTGGGTGTGATGAAGAGCTACTGAGAGCTGGGTGTGATGGAGAGCTGGGTGTGATGGAGTGCTGGGTGTGATGAAGAGCTACTGAGAGCTGGGTGTGATGGAGAGCTGGGTGTGATGGAGTGCTGGGTGTGATGAAGAGCTACTGAGAGCTGGGTGTGATGGAGAGCTGGGTGTGATGGAGTGCTGGGTGTGATGAAGAGCTACTGAGAGCTGGGTGTGATGGAGAGTTGGGTGTGATGGAGAGCTGGGTGTGATGGAAAGCTACTGAGAGCTGGGTGTGATGGAGAGCTGGATGTGATGGAAAGCTGGGTGTGATGGAGAGCTACTGACAGCTGGGTGTGATGGAGAGCTGGATGTGATGGAGTGCTGTATGTGATGAAGAGCTCCTTGGAGCTGGGTGTGATGGAGAGCTGGATGTGATGGAGAGCTGGGTGTGATGGAGAGCTATTGAGAGATGGGTGTGATGGAGAGCTGGATGTGATGGAGTGCTGTGTGCGATGAAGAACTCCTTGGAGCTGGGTGTGATGGAGAACTGGGTGTGATGGAGAGCTGTATGTGAATAAGAGATACTGAGAGCTGGGTGTGATGGAGAGCTGGGTGTGATAAGGAGCTACTGAGAGCTGGGTGTGATGAAGAGTTACTGAGGGCTGGGTGTGATGGAGAACTACTGGGAGCTGGGTGTGATAGAGAGCTGTGTGTGATGGAGAGCTGTTGAGAGCTGGGTGTGATGGACAGCTGGATGTGATGGAGTGCTGTGTGTGATGAAGAGCTCCTTGGAGCTGGGTGGTGTGATGGAGAGCTGGGTGTGATGGAGAGCTTTAGAGAGCTTGGTGTGATGGAGAGCTGGGTGTGATGAAGAGTTACTGAGAGTTGGGTGTGATGGAGAACCACTGGGAGCTGGGTGTGATGGAGAGCTGGGTGTGATGGAGAGCTGGGTGTGACAGAGAGCCAGGTGTGATTAGGAGATACTGAGAGCTGGGTGTGATGGAGAGCGGGGTGTGATAAGGAGCTACTGAGAGCTGGGTGTGATTATGAGTTACTGAGAGCTGGGTGTGATGGAGAGCTCCTTGGAGCTGGGTGTGATGGGGGAGATACTGAGAGCCGGGTGTGATGAAGAGCTGGGTGTGATGAAGAGTTACTGAGAGCTGAATGTGACGGAGAGTTTTCGAGAGCTGGGTGTAATGGAGAGCTACTGAGTATGATGGGGAACTACTGGGAGCTGGGTGTGATGGAGCGCTGGGTGTGATGGAGAGTTGGATGTGATAAAGAAATACTGAGAGCTGGGTGTGATGGAGAGCTGTGTGTGATGGTGAGCTACTGAGAGCTGGGTGTGATGGAGAGCTGGGTGTGATGGAGAGCTGTTTGTTTTACAGTAATGGTCTAGCCATTTAGCACAGTTTACCAAATATCAGCCATGTGAAAGTTAATAATGGCCCATTGTCAGCCTTTTTGAATTAGATCAAGTCAAAAAAATTTGTGTTTTGTAATGGTCTTGCAATCTAGCAAGGGTTTCCCCGATATATGGCCTATTGATGTAAATAATGGCTGATTGTCTGCCATTTGGAATTTGATCAAGACAAAAAATTTCAGGATGCATCGTTCATTGAAACCTCACATTTTGTTTTACAGTAATGGTCTAGCCATCTAGCACGGCTTACCAAATATCGGCCATGTGAAAGGTAATAATGGCCGACAGGTGGCCATTTTGAATTTGATTGACATTTTGTTTTATAGTAATTGTTTATTATCTAGCACAGTTAACCAGATATCAGGCCTGTCGAGCTAAATAATGGCCGAATTGTCGGCCATTTTGAATTTTGGGTGCATCCCCCCTAAAAAAAAATATTTAGTTTTATAGTAATGGTCTAGCCATCTAGCACGAGTAAGAGCAGAAACAAAATGCAGCGGCAGCAGACTCAGCAAAAACAATAAGTCTCCACCACACATACACATAGTGGTATGAGTACTGAGTACACACAAGTACTGCAAAATCGGTATACATTTTGTATACTCGATTACCAAAGTACTGAGTACTTCAGCCCAGGCCTGACTCTCACTCACTCCTCCTTCTACATCACCCGTGCTGATGATATTATGCGAGCGATCGCACGCGCCAGCCATCACACGCCTAAAACAAAAGTTGAGGAGTATGAAAAATTGCACACCTCGTACAATATACAGATACAAAGGCAACACTCCTTGCTCATTTTGCAAACCACCACACTGCTCACTCTCATTTTATCTCACTCTCTCTCTCAATCATTAGTACCTGCAGCTATGGCCACATTTAATAATTTTCTTTACTTTAGAAGGGATTATTCTGGCTTTAAATTTACTAACGAAATGTTATTTTCATAACAATTTCCCTGTCTTTTGACCACAGCGATCTTTTGGACTGATCATACTGTTTGTTTCGACACATATTTTGTTCAGTATGACTAAATTGGCTGGAAAAAAGCAAAACAGTATAAGTTCAAAGACTAAGGATAAGATTATACAGATAATTCAAATGAAATGGATATGCCTATTTTTTTCACCTATGACTTGTTGTTGCTTGAATGTAGTCATCTTCCTCACTGCTGATACTATAAAATGAAAAAGGACACCACATGTACAGAAACATACAATTTTACCCACTTCGCGGTGGCGGTAGCGAGACACAACCTCAAGTGGATGTAAATTTAAATTCTATAATTTAGCTCTTTAAGGGTTAATATTAGTAGTACATGTACTAATGCATAACATAAGCATACCCATGAGGGTATTTATTAAAATAGTGTGCATCACCAAGAAAAAAAAAGTTGTTTAAACAAGAGCGCTGATGCTAACGATATTCTCGCCATTAATTAAAATTGATAATGGCCTTAAAGTCAAGAGGTTAAAAATTAGATCTAAGTTCATAACCCCAAAAAGGCACATCTACACACCCCAAGGGATGTGTGTGTTCAATATGAAAACAATACGCTTTCCAAGATATTGAACAGAAACTGAACTTATCATCCCCCATTGATTAAAGTCAATAATAGCCTCAAAATTTAAGGTAGAAAATTATGTCAAAGGTCATAACACCCAGAAGGCACATATACCCCTGTTGTGTGTATGCAATATCAAAACAATCCGGCTTACAGCTGAGATAAATCTTAGGAAACGAAACACTGATGCACGGTCGGACGGCTAGTCATGCTGCTAACAATATCTCCCGACCTACTTCGTGGGCTGGGGATGAAAATTGATTTTACGTACTAAATAATCTGCAATGGCCTCAGATACCATGTAAGTGTCCGTGACAATCCAGGAGTGAGAGTGGTATATCATAATTTAGATTATAAATGGTACATCACAATGGAGATCATAATGTAGAACTGATTTCATTTTCAAATTAAGAGCAAAACAAAACTGAATCAGAAAAAACCTTCTGTGTAAGCAAAACAAGTTACAGTGTGACATCCCTCTTCAGATTCTCATCCACATGAGCAAACATGAGATGTTGACCCCCATGTTGATTTACTGCTGGGCCAGCATTAAATCAACATTGAGTGTATGTCTCATCCTCGCTAAGCTGAAAATAAAATAAAAATTCTGACATGACCTCTTGCAGTAAGCGTAGTATCTGTGGTCTCAGTGTGTAGTGTTGAAGTAGTTTCTCTAAAATCACGGCTTTCTGCACATACAGTGGTACCTAGATAACAAATTTCAGGTTGTATCAAATCTTTATGTCAAACAAATAAAAAAGCTGTGCGGTTGTATATTATTCCACTCAAGCAAAAATATGTCAACCCTCAAACCACCAACCACGACTAGTCTCTTTATATCTGTTTTATTTGTTACCGGTAAATTACTGCTAATGGGAATGAAATGAGTTAAACATGAACAATTGCAAATGTTTAGTCACAAATTAAAGAAATATATGAGTAATTTTCATCCACTTGAAGTTCAAGTGGGTGAAAAATTAAATAAGATAACTTTGCAGGTTAAGAAAATGATCATGGCCAGTTCCCTCACACCCAGCTCTCCATCACACCCAGCTCTCCATCACATCATCTCCCAGTAGCTCTCCATCACACCAGCCATCAGTAGATTTCAATCACACCCAGCTCTCTCTTCTTTGCAGCCTAATCTGGTTCATATTGAACATGTCTTAGCTGGTTACTCATGTATGATGAATGATGTACACCTAATTTATTTGATTTTAGAGAAACACAAATAACCCTAAAACAGTCATCTTCTGGCCTTAATAAAATTTGAACAAGCCATAATACCACCCTGATTTTTTGTGATTGACAAGATTATAGATCTATACACACAAGAAAAATGGTGATCCTAAATCCTGTGCAACAGTTAGATTTTGGCCCCAAAAGTTTAGAATTTATTAAAAAGAGTGAATTTTAAGGCAGAATTATTCAGAAACAATTCTTCAAAGATGCCTAACATACTAAATACCTGCTGTCAGTGACCCAGGGTATAGATAGTAGAAATTGTAAACCTGTATGTACCACTGTCAGCATTGTATACTTCTGAAGTTGCTCCGAGCTATTGAGCGATAGCACATTTGGCAATTTTCTTGGCCCTGGGTGGCTGGTTTGTCTTCCTCCAATAAGTCTGTGATTTTGCACTTTTAATCTAATGCAGAATATCTCTCAACACTTAAATTTTCAGACTTCTAGCTGCATTATTTTATGATCTAGAGGCATCTGAAAACAGACCTGGAAAACAATCGTGATTTTTGTCGCATACCGGGGTCTACCCCCCGTGTATACAATGAATCATTACAGTCACTGTTATTATAGAATTGCTAAGTGTTTTTGGAAAACATGTTCCAAGTACCAGGTGAGTGAATAGTTACAATTTAGAGGATTTATGAGACATCAACTTTTTCACGATTGGTTGATTTGACGTTCTATGCACAGGCAATAGCTCTTCAAAAAAAAACTGTCACAAAAATGAAATCTGATAAGAATTGAGGGAGGATAAGCATTTCTTGTGAATTGTGGAGAGACGACACACGATGGCATATTATCACCCAAGGTTTAAAGGCTAAAAATGTACTTTAATAAAAAGGTCTTTTTTTTCAATCTTCATACTACAACTGGACCCGTATACAAATTGTATCTGAAGTGGAACACAGGACCTGTACCTCTGTCCCGCTGGCTTAAATTTTCATACTTCTTACTTTGATAAAATATCTTTGTTTGTTTAAACTTTAAAAAATTAGAAAACATCGAATTGACCTGAAATTCTGAGGATAGTGATATTTTGATCCAAAATGTATATTTACTCAATTTAAAGTATAAAACTACACAATTCTGAAATCATACAGTGGTATTGTGAAAAGCTCCTTTGACCTTGCCTCCTTTTCCAAAATTTTTTAAGAGAATTTTGTAAAATCACAGTGTGTATTGACTATTCCAAAACTAAATCATTTCAGTCATTTGTTTTAAAATGCAATGCAAGATGAAATTAACAGGTTTATAGAGGGAGGTAATGTACTAAAAGTCAGAGACAGACTTTTCAAGTATACAAAAATTGTCAATTGAAATTCTGAGTGGACACATCACTGTAAAATTTGTCCTTCTAAAATTTCACAAAAAGAGAATTACCAGTAACTAGAAAGAGTTGTTCAGAAACGAACAAGAAAGCAGCCCTCCATTATTGCCAGTCCGCCATTTTAAATTTAATATAGATCAGCATACTTTCTCAAGGTTTATTTTATATCATCGCTTTAGCTATTATGCAACATTACCGAGAAAATGAGAAAAAACAATTAAAAATGATAGTCAGCCATTCTGGATTTTATTTCTCCAAAATTTCTCAAGGGTTAACCTTGTGTGAGTCCTTACATTTTGTTCTATATGAATGGTCCAGTTATTTTGTTTTGATTTTGGAGTGCGTAAATTTCATAAAATTACTCAAATTCAAAATGGCCATTTTCAAATTGTTTGCTCCCAAAAGTTTATCAGGTAATTGACTGACATTGCTGTGCATATTTGCCAAATAAAAAAAAGATCTGTTGGAAACTTTTTCATAAAAATGCGCTAATAAGTATTTTTTGTTAGTGGCCCTAGTAATTAAACGGTTGATAATATGGGAATCAAAATGTCCACAAAAATCCCCTGGAGGTATCTGATGCCTATGTGAAGTATGAGGAAGCAGAAGTTCATAAATCAGCTATCAGGCCTATATAAATCACTGAACATATAGCTGAAGTCATGGTGAAATATATACATTGAATTATGCATTTGAGATTGATGATTGCTATGAGGTGGTAAAAATATAATTTGGAAATTTCAAGCTTTAAAATTATTACCAGTCATATTGTTTCGGTCTATTTTAAAAGTTAGCAATAATGTGAATCCTCAGTAGCCGCTGAAGTTCGTTATAATGTGATTTTAATACTTTAAAAAAATCAGTTTATTTGACTCCAGTTGAATACCAGGGAAAGAGCGTCCCACTGGTCTGCTAGTCGGGACACTAGTAAAGATTGCCATGGGGGAAAGTAACAATGCCTGGAAATTTGTTTTTCTTAATTTGTTTTTCTTAATTATTGACGATTTCTACCTCAACGCCTGATTTTCACTTTTGATATGTTTTTCGCAACGCAATACACAAGAAAATTTTCTGTTTTTCAAAATACAAAATAGATAGCAGACAGAACTGAACCTTTTTTTTATTTTCAAACAGTTATTAGGGGTTCATCCATTGATGTGAATTTCAACTGACCGCTGTAGAGCCGCATGCCTTGTTGGAGCCAAGTCACAGGCATGAGTCTTAATATTATGATCATCTCAAATGTCCATAATGACAGGGAAAATTTCAAACCCGGCCACGTGGACTGCAATTTCAGGGTTGCTGCCATTAACAGGATTAATTAGATAATGGCCTACAGTCACAGTCACAGTAAGGCCATACTTTTATTATTATACTTTATACGGGTGGAAATTGCGAGGATGCAACACTGTGCAATGTCTGGATTCAGATTAAAAATAAAATCCAGATATATCTTCAAAATGCAGATTGTGTTGAAAGGCATAACTTTTTGAGGGGGGCGGATAAGACAAATGTAAGAGTAGTAGGGAATGACCTCAGTATCCGGTAGCCACGCGGGACGGCTTTATAGGTCGCGGATAGTTGTGTGTGTCTTATAAAAACTAGGTATACTTTGAATCGATTCCCCCCACAACAGTTACGATTTACTTAGTGATATATTACAAAAGATAATTTAAATAAAAGAGTGACGGATATTTTGAATTTCACCCTTTATATGACCTCTAAATTATGAAACAACTCGCAAAATGAGCTCTGCACCGTCAAATTAGTCAAAATTTAGGTATTACTAGATTGTTTGTGCCGTACAACAAAAAATAGTCTAATTAATATGCTAATTAATGCAAAATATGACGCAAAACATATTTCCCTAGCTGCGAATCATTGTGATTTTTTTTACACTATATCCAGGTCTATATCTAGCTCCTAAAACAACAAAAAATGGCTGTTATGGAAAATGTCCGGGTCCATGTCAATTTATACTGGACCGAAAACATATAATAAAAAAAGTCTGGTCTAACTAGTAGCACACATGTGTTTCTTTGATTTCTCGCTCAAATTTCAATCGATTTTCTTATTTTAAATTTCACAAGCACTATTTTCGAGTCTTCCCCCATCTACTCTGCATTGACTGAGAAACCGGCGAAAAACTCTGTGTCACTGCTCAGATTCACATTAAATTCATTAACCACTGCCCAGGGTGAATTCTCAACAAATTTTTATGAAATTTCACACACTATTTCAGGGTACAAATTGGGTTTTAAATTTTGAGGGGGGGACTGTCCCCCCCCTGGAAATATTTTTAGGGGGGATTTTTCACTCAAAGGGGGGACTGTCCACCTTTGTAATTTTTGAGGAGGAGTTTTCAGGGTGTTACAATAATTAAAAAGCCAAATAGGCCAATGTGATTACAAAAAATTAAGTGTTTCTTTCATTTTAGATATCGCCCCAAATGCAGGGGTCACAAGTAGATCTATAGATTATGTTGTTGACCAGTCTGCTTTGAAAAAAAACTGAGTTTTAAAAACTCCACTACGTGCCCGACTATATGCCGCTTGGCTAGCCAACTTTGCCTGCCTGGGCCAGCAGTGTTTGATAGCAGGTAGCTAAATCACTTGCCACACAGCAAACACAATAGTTCAACAAATGCTGGCTTTATGTTGGGCCAGCGTTGTAGACGATGGGTCAACATGAAGCCAGCATGAGAGGAGATATGGCGGCACAATGATGCGCTAAAGATGTGCCAGCATTTGCAATTGTAGGCGCACGATTAAACTAAAGCCGGCTAAATATTACCGTTGAAACATCACATGGAGAGCGTGAACAGAGAGCCGGACACACACCTAGTGTGACCTCATAATCAAAACACCAGCACTGGCCACACAGGGAACAAACACACCCCCCACTATGCTTCCACACACGGCGTGTTTATTAGGGATAACACACGAACAGGGTAGTTGGTATCAAGATAAACTAAACACGATTACATCAGACATATGTTGTGCCACGGAGGGCAGGAAAGAATGCGGGAATGTCCCGCACATGTGATAACTGATGTGCGGGATCAGAGTAAAAAAAATAGCCATCAATTGATGGCAGAACCCCTCAGCCGTAGACTTTGTCCATCAATATCTAGAAATAACTTGATTTGCCTGAGGGGCAAAGCTTGCGTCTCCACCGCCCCACAAAGTACATTAATTATAGAGAAATACAGTACTGTCACCAAATTTTTTTGTAAACCACGTGAAAATGTGATTTCAGAATCACACCAAAATCTAATCAGCATATGGCCAGGGTAAGTTGCTTCCTTGGAACAAATCGGTGAAGCAGTTCAAGCTCTTCAGAGTAGCATGTGATTCGTCGGCCATCTTGAATTTTGTTGAAAAAATGAAAAAAGGGAAACAATTCTCCTGACTTTTTTCTCAGGGCTACTGAGCATACACAAAAGATTAAATTTGAGTTGTGTAACAATATTATTAAATTTTGATAATAGCCAAAATGAGCAAAACTGAAAAATCAGCTGAAATCCTAAAAAGTAAACAAATATAAGTTTTTATTATCATAATCACACAAAAAACTAATCAGCACACATCCAGGGTAGGGTTATTCCTTTGAACCAAACATGAAACAAATCCATGAAGCAGTTCAAGGTCTAGAAAGTGACATAGGATTTTGGCCGCCATCTCGAATTTTGTTAAAGCTGAAAAACGCAAAAAAAATTACCGGCAAATTCCCTAGGGCGAATATGCATACTGCAAATATTTAGAAATAATCCGATCAGGGGTGTATGTCTATATTACCAAATTTTAATGAAAGCCGAAATGAACAAAACTGAAATATCCGCTAAAATTCTGAAACGGAAAAAAATCAAAGTTTTTATTATCAGAATCACACCAAAAACAAATCAGTACATGTGCAGGGTAAGGTCTTTCTGGTAAACCAAACATAAAACAAATCCAGGAAGCGGTTCAAGCTCTAGAGAGCGACATAAGATTTTGGCGGCCATCTTGGATTTTGCTGAAGAAGCTGAAAAACGCAAAAAAATTATCAGGCAATGCCTTAGGGCCAATATGCATACTGCAATTATTTAGAAATACTCTGAGCAGGGGTGTATAGCTAATTAACAAATTTTGATGATAACCAAAATGAACAAAACTGGAAAATCCGCTAAAATTCTGAAGCGTAAAAAAATCATAGTTTTTATTATCAGAATCACACCAAAAACTAATCAGCACATGTGCAGAGTAGGGTCTTTCCTTTAAACCAAACATGAAACAAATCGATAAAGCGGTTCAAGCTCTAGAGAGCGACATAGGATTTTGGCGGCCATCTTGGATTTTGTTGAAAAAACTGAGAAACGGCGAAAAAAATTTACAGGACAAATTTCCTAAGGCCAATATGCATACTGCAAATATTTAGAAATAATCCGAGTAGGGTTGTATGGCTATATTACCAAATTCTGATGTGGCCAAAATGAGCAAAACAGAAATATCCGCTAAAATACTAAAACGTAAAAATATCAAAGTTTTTATTATCAGAATCACACCAAAAGCTTTTCAGCTCACCGCCAGAGTAAGGTCTTTCCTTTAAACCAAACATGAAACAAATCGATGAAGCATGTTCAAGCTCTAGCGTGCGCCATAGGATTTTGGCGGCCATCTTGGATTTTGTTGAAAAAAACTGACAAACGCAAACAAAAAATACCAGACAAATTCCCCAGGGCCAGTATGCATGCTGCAAATATTTGGAAATAATCCGAGTAGGGCTTTTCGAGTGAGAGCAGAAACAAGTGGCGGCGGCGGCGGCGGGCGGACTCGGCAAAAACAATAAGTCTCCACCACCACATAGTGGGTGGAGACTTAATGAGAAAAAAATTACCCCCACCACTACCAATCCCATGTCAATTTGTTTTTCAAATGGCTGCGGCAGCCATTTTGTTTTTAATGGATTCATCCCAAAAGTTAATCACATCATTAGAAATACCTAGAAAACAACCATACCAAACTTGAATGAAATCCAATCAATGGTTTATAAGTTATCGTGCCTACAAGCTTTTTAGCGGCCATCTTGGAAAATGGCCGCTTATCTTTTAGTGCCTAAAAAAATATATGGGATGAATTGCCCAGGCACATAGGTCATGTCTGTGAAAAATAAACAAAATTCATCAGTTAAAATGACCCCAACTACCACCATGTAATTTTTTTTGTTTTAAATAGCTGCTGCAGCCATTTTGTTTTCAATGGATTCATCCCAAAAGGTAATCAGATCAACAGAAATACCTAGAGAAAAATTGTACCAAATTGGAATGCAATCAAACCAACGGTTCATACGTTATCGTGCCCACAAGCTTTTTCTGCGGCTATTTTTTTTTAAATGGCTGTGGAAGAAATTTTGTTTTTAATAGATTCATCCAAAAAGTTAAATCAGATCATCAGATATACCTAGACAACAACCATACCAAATTTGAATGCAATCCAACCCACAAGTTTTTTAGGCGGCCATCTTGGAAAATGGGCGCTTATGGCTTGGTGCCAAAAAAAATATATGGGATGAATTGCCCAGGCACATAGGTCATGTATGTGAAAAATAAACAAAATTCATCAGTTAAAATGACTACCACCATGTAAATTTTAGTAAGAGCTGAATTTCTGACCGCCCGTCTGACCGCTCGCCTTTGGTGATCACTATACCCCACAGGCATTCGGGAATCCAGCGTTTGCGCACCCTAATTTGTGCCCTGTATTTTCCATTCAAGTCACGAATACCCTGAAACTACCCTGAAAGTTTTGCTAAGTATTTCCAGGGTTCATACACTTTGGGCAAAACAAAATTCAAGACTTTTGAAGGCCCAAAAGTAAAAAACAAGTAAAACATTAATTATACAATGTACAAACATTCGAAAAACAAATTTACAAGCATGTAGACATGTAGCAAGCCCACGTATTGACTCCAGGGGGTGCGCTGACCGCTCGCCGATGACGATTAAACATACTTTTTGGCGATCAATACTTCTGGATGGCAAATAATTTGGCGTGTAAAATATCACCATGTGTTTTGTCACATGACTGACAATTAGTCAGTCTTCACTGGGTCACAGTCGGCCGCGGTGGTCATCAGTTGCTGTACAAAAATACAAACAACAAAAGCACTGAACTGTGCATATACATCACGTGCACTAAGACGCCGCGCGGTGGATTTCTGGTTAGAGCGTGCATGTAGGCCTGTATATATAAGCAGATGATAAGCCCACAACCTGACAACAGAGTTTTGCTGACAGCTTGCTAATACGACAGATCAATAGCTCTCTGTCGCCAGACCACTACAATTTATTGCTATTGTCTGATAACTGCTGTGTATGCTGTTGCCTAAGATAAGCTGCAATACTGTTTCATGCCAGTCCAGTCAAGCGTCAAATCAGATTCCAGTAACTACTACAAGACAAGGGAAGGTCGCGTGACGTGATGGCACGATGTAGGCCTATGGCCTTTGTAAGGGGTGATAATTACCTATAGTCCATAGGGTTTAGTAGGTTTTCAACCAAGTCACAATACATGTAGGCCTACATGGTAATGCGAATGATGCCAGACAGCTATTGTAATGTACAGCATAATATATATAGGCTACAGTACTCTACTACCACCACCAGACCTTAGGACACTGTTTTTTATTTCTCTGTTTTAAAGCAGAAAAAAATTAAAATCAAATAAGGGCGGTAAAAAAAAACATTTCAGAAAAGAAAAACATTGAACCTATTTTTGGAGAAGTTAATGAGGGCGCCTAATTAAAAAAAACATTTGACAAATTTCTAGAAAAAATAATGAGGGCAACGAGATAAAAAAAAACTTTTGACCTATTTAAAAAAAAGTTAATGAGGGCGACGTAAAAAACAAGGAAAAAAAATCATAGCTGGAAAAATATTTTTTATCTCTCGAAATGAACCTGGGTATTTTTCAGAATGTTTTTTTTATCTCCTGAAACTGACTGTTTTTTTGGAAATCGGTAACAATCTAATGCGCGAGCTGGGCGGAAAAAGCACATGTTTTTTTTGGTAATGTGCGGCCTAAATCTAATGCGCGCACTCATCAAAAACAGAGAAAAAAAACATAGTGGTCTTAGTCAATAATTTTCAAGAAAAATTGTACACCCATATCCATAGTATTTGAAATAAATGCAGAACTATCTAGTTTTAAAATAGCAGTAACTTAGCAGTAAATAGCATACACAGAGCAATGTGCAGCCTGTTCCAACCAGACACAGACGGCACGCGTGTATCAAAATGCAGACAGCTTTCTCAGCAAACACGAAGACCTGACCCAATGTTGTTTCAATGTTGGTCCAGCGCCGTTGGCGGTGGGCAAATATTGAAACAGTATTGGGTCAAATCCTCGCGTTTGCTGGGCTCCACACAGGTGCCCGTCTACACCGACCCCTCCCCCGCCATAATATTCTCGCCAGCCGATCAGGGTATTTTTAGCAAGACAGCCAAGCTTACTACAATACTTGAAATTGAGAGCGGGGGACATATGACGTCAACCATCTGCAAATTCTAACATGCGAAGGAGCAGTGTCTAGGGTGGGCAGTGTATAAATAGCAGTGATGGTCGCTAAGCGACCAAACAAGCGCAGAATAGGCTAGGGCAGTTTTTACATCCATACTAAGGCAGAGACACATTTTAAATATTAAAAGAAAAAAATCAGAGAAAAAAACACAGATGATATGGCTATGCCCACAGAATGAGATACAGCATCAAATACCTCATGACAAAAAAGCAAAGCCACTGACATCTTGATAATACCGTAATTACTGAGAAAAACTAACAAATTTGTTAGATTACCTGGAATGTGAAATTTTCACTGACAATTAACACACTGAAAAATCAAAAAGACGCCTATTGGCGAAGTGCAGCGCTTCTCAGTGCCAAATTGTCAACTTTTTCAGAAATATTTTAAAATATCGTTTGAAATAAGGCCAAAATGTTCAATTTATGTCAAATGAAGTTGTGCACGGAACAATAGTACATCTTACGAACCTCCACACATGAAATTTACATGGAAAAGTTTAATACATTTCTCAGACTAGTAAAAACAGTTTTGGTACCCTACTTCAAAACGGGACACGATTCCATTAAATTTTTTTTTTTTTAATCTATTTGCATATAAATCTACTATAATGTGATAAATTATGTTACATGAAGTCTGTTCTACGTCACTGATATCTCAGTAATGTCATGTAATGTCACTGATTCTACCCAACCAGTCCTATAATCGACCTGATAAATCAAGGCCAAATTTAGTCTTTAAGGCAAAATGGAAAGTATTATAACACATCTTTTATTGGAAGCCATCTGTGGCTGAAATCTTCAATTTCAAGTTTTGTTTCAGCCATGATTGGACTATACTTACCCCCGCTTATTGTGTCACCCAAGTGTACTATTGGGTCCACAGAGTCACAGGAGTGCACATGTATGCATTGGAAGATGGGGAGATGAGGATGAGGTTCATATGTAGCCCACACAAGGCTATACATTTGGTGTGAATCTTTTCATTAGGCATAGGCATTATGACCTAAACACTTTTACTACCCAGCAAACTTGAGACATTGGCCCAACGTTGGTTTACCGTTAGCCTATCGTCTAAAACGTTGGCTCAACAGTAAACCTAATGTTTGCTGGGTACGACAGGGGTTAAAACAAAGGAATATTTCACAGCAGCGCATGGTCTTTGATTTTCAAAGGCTTTCTCCTGCAATCTAACGCATATTGGGCACAGCCTGTCCCTCAGTGAGTGTGGAACTAGTTCATAAGGAAACCCGTAAATAAGATTCTATTTTTTTCGACCAAACGACCCTCCTTGGATTCGCCCCTACTTACTTCTTTTAATTTTTATTATTATTTGATAATTAACCCGGATCTTTTTTATATGGGACTATAGGCCTAGACATCAGAAATTAAACTTACGTTAGTTTAGTATTCTTCTGCGGTTTTGAATATTACATCCCTGCCCAACAAGCTATGTTGGGGCAGATGTTAGGCCTGCCACCTCCCCCTCCCTTTATGCAACACTCCGGACGTGACGCTACATGAACTTCCCTTGGCCAAAATAGCTTTATTTAGGCCCGATTTTATTTAATATAGCTGACATCTGATAATCCCCATCGTACCTTATTACCATGGTTATAGTGATAAATATTATTTCTATTACAAATAAATGTATATACAAGACTTCCTCCATCTTATTTTTTTAAAGTAAATGTTTCTAATAGAAAGTGTAGGCTGTGGGGATTTGATAATGAACATAGGCCTAATCATCTAAATGTGTTGGTAGACGTATATGACTAGTCTTAGCAATATAACGTTGAATATGCCTACTACATTTATAGATAATACGTGATAAAAATCAGTGTCAATATAACAATAATATCTTGGGGGGGAGGGAGGAATCTCCTGTGTCCCCCTCTTTATCCAGAACGTGGATCCGCCACTGAAAAATGTTTGAAAATAACATGCTTTGTATTTCAGTAAATTTGATTTGCACCGATAGGCGTGTGCACATTGCTCCGATAGGCGTTCAACCAGACAAAACTTTAGTTTTGGCGAATAATTACAAAATAAAGCTACCAGTTTGCTCTCCAGTTGTTTAGTTGTACAGTCTGGACTCTAATCTCTACCATTCGATTATATTATGACGTTAATATAGCTACTTACCAGCAAAAATGGGTTTGAAAAGGACTAGAAGTCCTGAATATCAGGATGGGTAGCCAACTGTTTACATTCGTCTGAACAAACTACTGAATTTTTTTTTTTTTTTTTAGGAAAATAGCAAGTCAAGTAATGAGTTACCAACCATAATCAAAGTAACTCTAAAAAACCTTACGTAAAGGAGAGGGGGTCAGAAAGCGTCAAAAAAATTGTTACGTAATGTACAGCTAAGACATGCATGGAAGTGAATTTGGTGCCAAGTAAAATTTAAAAAAATTCTTACCTACTGATTGGTCGGAGTGACAAAAAATAAAATGAAAAAAATAAAAAATTCCTACCTACCCACTGGTTAAAATGACAAAAAATCGGAAACAAACATACATTTCTTTTTGGCCTCACTGTGTATCTTGGCTGTCATTTAAAATCTTCTAAGGAATGGCTACTTTGCTGTTTTAAAAAAAATTGTGAATATGGCTTTCAAAATTTTCATTTTCAAGGCTTTTCAGGGTTTTTGGCAAAATTCATACACTTTCAAGCCTTGAAAAAATAATTAGAAATTCGAGGCTTTTAAGGCCCCGTACGAAACTTGTATTTCAGAAGCTAGACCATTTGACATGTGATGGAATTCTGAGACGAAACTAATGGGTTTAAAGAAGCCAACATTTTTAATTATTGAAGGATTGGCTACTCGACAGGAGTTGGCCATCATTTACTGATTCAGTTAACATTAGCAATGTTGCCAATGACGACTGGAGTACTGTTTTCACATTTTATCGCCAAGGCCAAGGTCATATTGAATGATGGTCAAATCAAGTCGATCAGCGTTTTTTATTTATTTTATTTAAATTACATGTACTAGAATATACCGTATACATGTTAAATTGAAGTCCAGCAACAAAATCTTATTTCCAACAGGGACCACTGTGGAAATAAGATTTTTTCGCTAGACTTTTTACAGTGAATTTCCCTTACAGTGTTTTTTTATCTCTGGTGGCAAGTATGGTGGCACCCTGTATATAGTATTTATTACATGGTGATGTTATCTGTTCTTTTGCACTGAAAAAAACTATCTATCTATCTATATGAGGCTAACTTTTATTTTTAAACTATACAATATTTTTCAATGACATTGTCAGGGTAGTCAACCCACCGAAAAGTGCTTGTAAAATGTCATGACAATTGGTTGAGAATTGATCATAATATATTGAAAATCATGATAGACCCTACACTGACACTGTGACTGAGTGACGCACTGCACAGACACAGTGCTGAGTGTGACACTCACAGACACAAGTTACACTGACTTTGACTTTGTACTCGAGCAGCATCTCCTTTTTGGAGTATCAGGCTGGAGGGGGAAAGGGCTGGTAGACTTAGTCAACCAGCTGACTCTTGAACGCTACCACAGTTTTTGATTCTATGGCAGATGCCGGAAGAGAATTCCAATCAGGGATAGTTCGATGCCAAAAAGAATTTTGTCCCAGTGAGAGTAAACTAAAGAGTCTGACAGAGTTAGAGCAGAGTGATTAATAGAATTTAGAAATCTTTAATTTCATTTTGGACCATCTATCTTCTTCCATTCACGGGTCACTGTTCGGACAAACTATAGGGCCTAATTACAATAAGTAGTTGAGAAATCAGCGAAAATTATTTATCTCCAGGCCTAGTCTAGAACAGCGATTCGCATGTTTCTTTTATTATCGCCCTCCCGGTCCCGACCTGAGTCTGAGACTGAGTCCAATCTATAATATATTTGACTGTCTAACGATCTATGTAGGCTGAATTTACTGTAACACAACATGATTTCATCATATTTTTGTTTAGAAATTACACATTGAACACAATCGGATATTCTTTCTCTATTAGATTAAATAAAATCTCACAACTTGTTTTCAGGAGAGGAGGTGTTTTGATTACCGGAAGCAGCATGTTCTCTGGACATTTGCTATTTTCTCGTTAGGTGGCAACAGCGACCAAAATCTATCCACCGACACATCAGTTTTGCATGCTTTTTGGCAGTCGAAAATGTCAAGTTTTAGCCCGAATTTTTACATGTGCTAACACTCGACAGAATTACCTTTTAATAAAGAGCACATTTATCATTCAACATTGTATCTTCCGAACGCTAAAAACGTCGTAATATAAATTTCAAAACAACTGTGATAGTTTTTTT
>OZ024904.1:111053275-111188275 GCA_964017125.1 Flabesymbios commensalis | reverse complement strand
TTGAGCCTGCCATTACATGTTGTTTTCAATGTGAGCGTGCCACTAGATTTTGTTTTTAATTTGAGCGTTCCGTTATATGTTGTTTGCAAAGAGATCGTGCCATAAGATGTTGTTTTTAATGTGAGCGTGCCACTAGATTTTGTTTTCGACTTGAGCTTGCCATTAGATGTTTTTTTCAATGTAAGCGTGCCACTAGATTTTGTTTTTAATATAAGCGTGCCATTGTATGTTGTTTTTAATGAGAGTGTGACATAAGATGTTGCTTTATTGTGAGCGTGCCATTATATCTTATGTTCTATGTGAGCGTGCCATAAGATGTTGTTTTTATGTGAGCGTGCCATTAGGTATTTTTTTCAATGTGAGCGTGCCACTAGATTTTGTTTTCAATATAAGTGTGCCATTCAATGTCGTTTTCAATGTAAGCTTGCCACTAGATTTTGTTTTCAATTTAAGCGTGCCATTAGATGTTGTTTTCAATCAGTAAGCGTGCCATTAGATGTTGTTTTCAATCAGAGTGTGCAATTGGATGTTGTTTTCAAGTGAGTGTGTCATAAGAAGCTGTTTTTTTATTGTAGGCGTGCCATTAGGTGTTGTTCTCAATGTAAGTGTGCCACTAGATTTTGTTTTCAACATAAGCGTGTCATTAAATGCTGTTTTCAATGTAAGCATGCCACCATATTTTGCTTTTATTTTGAGCGTGCCATTATATGTTGTTTTCAATGTAAGCATGCCACTAGATTTTGTTTTCAATTTGAGCTCTATGTTGTTTTCAATGTGAGCGTACTATTGAAGGTTGTTTTCAGTTTAAGGGTGCCATTCGATGTTGTTTTCAATGTAAGCGTGCCACTAGATTTTGTTTTTAATTTGAGCGTTGCGTTATATGTTGTTTGCAGAGAGATCGTGCCATAAGATGTTGTTTTCAATGTAAGCGTGCTATTATATGTTGTTTTCAAAGGGGGCGTGCCAATAGATTTGTTTTCAATATGAGCGTTCCATTAGATGTTGTTTACCATTTGAGTGTGTCATTACCTGTTGTTTTCAATGTGAGCGTGCCATTCAATGTTTTTTTCAATTTAGGCGTGCCATTCGATGTTGTTTTCAATGTAAGCATGCCAGTATATGTTGTTTTCAATGTAAACGTGCCACTAGATTTTGTTTTTAATTTGAGCGTTGCGTTATATGTTGTTTGCAAAGAGATCGTGCCATAAGATGTTGTTTTTAATGTGAGTGTGCCATTAGATTTTGTTTTCGATTTGAGCTTGCCATTAGATGTTTTTTTCAATGTAAGCGTGCCACTAGATTTTGTTTTTAATATAAGCGTGCCATTGTATGTTGTTGTTAATGAAAGTGTGACATAAGATGTTGGTTTATTGTGAGCGTGCCATTATATTTTATTTTCTATGTGAGCGTGCCATAAGATGTTGTTTTTATGTGAGCGTGCCATTAGGTGTTGTTTTCAATGTGAGCGTGCCACTAGATTTTGTTTTCAATATAAGTGTGCCATTCAATGTCGTTTTCAATGTAAGCTTGCCACTAGATTTCGTTTTCAATTTAAGCGTGCCATTAGATGTTGTTTTCAATCAGAGTGTGCAATTGGATGTTGTTTTCAAGTGAGTGTGTCATAAGAAGCTGTTTTTATTGTAGGTTTGCCATTAGGTGCTGTTCTCAATGTAAGTGTGCCACTAAATTTTGTTTTCAACATAAGCGTGTCATTAAATGCTGTTTTCAATGTAAGCATGCCACCAGATTTTGCTTTCAATTTGAGCGTGCCATTATATGTTGTTTTCAATGTAAGCATGCCACTAAATTTTGTTTTCAATTTGAGCTCTCCATAATATGTTGTTTTCAATGTGAGCGTACTGTTGAAGGTTGTTTTCAGCTTAAGGGTGCCATTCGATGTTGTTTTCAATGTAAGCATGCAATTATATGTTGTTTTCAATGTGAGCGTGCTTTACTTGTTGTTTTCAATTTGAGCCTGTCATTCGATGTTGTTTTTAATATAAGCATGCCATTATATGTTGTTTTCAATGTGAGCGTGCTTTACTTGTTGTTTTCAACTGTTTTCAATATGAGCATGCCATTAGATGTTGTTTACCAGTTGAGCCTGCCTTTACATGTTGTTTTTAATGTGAGCGTGCCATTAGATATTGTTTTCAATGTAAGCGTGCCACTAGATTTTGTTTTTAATTTGAGCGTGCTATTATGTTGTTTGCAAAGTGATCGTTCCATAAGATGTTGTTTTTAATGGGAGTGTGCCATTAGATG
Organism: Flabesymbios commensalis; assembly: GCA_964017125.1. Lineage (NCBI taxonomy): Eukaryota > Metazoa > Annelida > Polychaeta > Terebellida > Flabelligeridae > Flabesymbios > Flabesymbios commensalis. Next base: position 111,186,010 of record OZ024904.1, on the reverse strand, counting down.
TTGTTTTCGATTTGAGCTTGCCATTAGATGTTTTTTTTTATGTGAGTGTCACTAGATTTTGTTTTTAATATAAGTATGCCATTGTATGTTGTATTCAATGAGAGTGGGCCATAAGATGTTGCTTCATTGTGAGCGTGCCGTTATATGTTGTTTTTTATGTGAGTGTCCCATTAGATGTTGTTTACTATTTGAGCCTGCCATTACATGTTGTTTTCAATGTAAGCGTGCCATTCGATGTTGTTTTCACTTTAAACGTGCCATTCGATGTTGTTTTCAATGTAAGCGTGCCATCATATGTTTTTTTCAATGTGAGCATGCTTTACTTGTTGTTTTCAATTTGAGCGTGCCAATCGATGTTGTTTTTAATGTAAGCGTGCCATCAGATGTAGTTTTCAATGTGAGAGTGCCATTACATATTGTTTTCAATGTAAGCGTGCCACTAGATTTTGTTTTTATTTTGAGCGTGCCAAAGTGATCGTGCCATAAGATGCTGTTTTTAATGTGAGCGTGCCATTAGACGTTGTTTCCGATTTCAGCTTGCCATTATATGTTTTTTTCAATGCAAGAGTGCCACTAGATTTTGTTAAGATAAGATAGATTGATAGATAAGATAATGTTGTTTACCAGTTGAGCCTGCCATTACATGTTGTTTTCAATGTAAGCGTGCCACTAGATTTTGTTTTTAATTTGTGCGTGCCGATATATGTTGTTTGCAAAGTGATCGTGCCATAAGATGTTGTTTTTAATATAAGCGTGCCATTGTATGTTGTTTTCAATGGGAGTGTGCCATTAGATGTTGCTTTATTGTGAGCGTGCCGTTAGATGTTTTTTTAAATGTGAGAATGCCATAAGATGTTGATTTCAATGAGAGCATGCAATTAGATGTTGTTTCACCTGAGCGTGTCATTATATGTGGTTTTCAATGTGAGCGTGCCATTGGATGTTATTTCCGTTTCACCTGAGCGTGTCATTATATGTGGTTTTCAATGTGAGCGTGCCATTGGATGTTATTTCCAATATAAGCCATTGCATGTTGTTTTCAAAGTGAGCGTGCCATTAGATTTATTTTACAATGTAAGCGTGCTATTAGATGTTGTTTTCAATGTGAGTGAGCTGTTAGGTGTTGTTTTCAATATGAGCGTGCTATTAGATGTTGTTTACTATTTGAGCGCGTCATTACACGTTGTTTTCAATGCAAGCATGCCATTACATGTTGTCTCCAATGTGAGCGTGCTTTACTTGTTGTTTATAATTTGAGCGTGCCATTCGATGTTGTTTTCACTTTAGGCATGCCATTCGATGTTGTTTTCAATGTAAGCGTGCCATTATATGTTGTTTCCAATGTGAGCGTGCTTCACTTGTTTATAATTTGAGCGTGCAATTCGATGTTGTTTTTAATGTAAGCATGCCATTATATTTTGTTTTCAGTGTAAGCATGCCATTATATGTTGTTTCCAATGTGAGCGTGCTTCACTTCTTGCTTTTAATTTAAGGCTGCCAATCGATGTTGTTTTTAATGTAAGCATGCCATTATATGTTGTTTCCAATGTGAGCGTGCTTCACTTCTTGTTTTTAATTTAACGCTGCCAATCGATGTTGTTTTTAATGTAAGCGTGCCATTATATGTTGTTTTTAAAGTGAACATGCCATTAGATATTGTTTTCAATATGAGCGTGCCATTAGATGTTGTTTGCCAGTTGAGCCTGCTATTACATGTTGTTTTCAATGTAAGCGTGCCACTAGATTTTGTTTTTAATGTCCCGTTATATGTTGTTTGCAAAGTGATCGTGCCATAAGATGTTGTTTTTAATGTGAGCGTGCCATTAGATTTTGTTTTCGATTTGAGCTTGCCATTAGATGTTGTTTTCTACTAGATTTTGTTTCCATTATAAGTGTGCCATTCAATGTCATTTTCAATGTAAGCTTGCCACTAGATTTTGTTTTAAATTTAAGCGTGCCATTAGATGTTGTTTTCAATCAGAGTGTGCAGTTGAATGTCGTTTTCTAGTGAGTGTGTCATAAGAAGCTGTTTTTATTGTAGGCATGCCATTAGGTGTTGTTCTCAATGTAAGTGTGCCACTAGATTTTGTTTTCAACATTTTAATTTGAGCTCTCTATAATATGTTGTTTTCAATGTGAGCGTACTATTGAATGATGTTTTCAGTTTAAGGGTGCCATTCGATGTTGTTTTAAATGTAAGCGTGCCATTATATGTGACGCGCCACAGCAAAACCAGGCGCTTCTCGCAAAGTGTCGATTTGTATAAAACAGAATAATAATAAAAAATAAATAAAAAACTGAATAATTTTTTGTCTATGCTTTTTTCAAATTAAGTGTTTTGACGTTGAATAATATGTTTTTAACACATTATTAACGTTATTTCCACCTTTTTTATCTGATTCGAAGGTTTTTAAGACAATTTTTGCCGGCAACCTTTGTATGACTGACAACGACTCTACCGGAAACAGTTCACTGGTCGATTGTTTACATTTTTTCCGCGCCATTTCTAGGACTACGTCCACGTTTTGGGTAATTTCCCAAGAAAATGTGTTTGAAAGTTCACTTGCTGACCCTGAAAACGGAATATATCATTGTTGATGCACATTTCCTGAAACTAATCCTGCCGATGAGAAAACTGACACAGTCACAGGTAAGCATTCGTTAGTCTACTCAAATATCGCCCGTGCCAAGCCAAAATTGAAAATCCAAATTGTCATGGATGATGTGAATATGACTCCGGCTCGGCAGTGGGCGACTCACTGACTGACAGTCACAGTGACACTTGATTCGCGGACACTGCCAGCCACTGCACTGGCTCACAGTCGAACACACTGACACAGTCTAAAGTAAAGACCATAAAGGCCTAAACTTCTAAAGCTCGCACTCGCAGTTTTCCCGGTGTCACTGTCACGTCAGTAAGTGAGTGACAGTGACAGTGAGTGAGTGACACTCAGACTCAGTCTGACAGTGACAGTCACATCAGAGGCACACTGTCCCTGCTCTCTCAGAGACGCTGAGTCAGCGAGTGCAGTGCCAGTCGGCGAAGGATTTGCTGCTGAGCGGCCGACCAGACTAAACTATTAAAATTTGTACCCACTTGAAGTTGTGTCTCGCTGACGCGATCCACAACTTCAAGTGAGTGAAAATAGAATTTAGTCTAGATTCACATCAGCTATAGGCTAGTGATTAGGCCCTAACCACGTCAAATTTGAATGAATTTCGCTGTATTCTCACTAGAGTCTGTCAATTAGGCCTAGACTTGGGCCTACACCTATCAGTGGGCCTCTCAACCAATGTGGGAGAGGGAGGGCAATGGCAATGGAAATGGCACTGACCATGTTTATGAGATTTTACATTTTAGGCCAATGCCTACATTTCACACAATATTTATTCAAATGTTCTACTTCTAGTCATGAATATTGTGCGATTTTTTTAGTATATATAATAAGCCAGTAGGCCTACTAGACTATAGTTCATACCTCATCGCGAACCATGTGTTTTGATATTTAAAAAATCATTATTGACTAAAAAAAATTTTTTTCATACAAGTTATGCTGCGACTAGTATAAGCCTAGGCCTATAATTGCTGACATTTTTCTTACGGGTAGTCACTGCATCACTGAAAATAGTAGGCCCTAGGCCTACTGAATGACAATTAGTTGACATCGGCGAAATAGCCTACATTCACTCTTCCTTGATTAATATGAACCCGAGTATCATAGGTATCTGGGCATAATTAAATATGTTAGCCTAGTCTAGACTAACGTTATGAACTTATCATTCATGTCATTGTCTATCCAACAGTAGACTACTATCGATGGATTTTGTCAAAAAATGAAAATTGAAAGCTAACTTCCATTTTTGATTTTCAGTTTAAAAACATATTTCTTTTATTATAACTTGAATATGGATTACTGTGCGCAAATTATAAATAAAATGAAATTATTTGAAATTACTTTTTGCTATTTTTCATTTTTTGCTACTTATCATTTTCAGGTTGAAACAGCTTTGCAAGTTGATACAGCAACCTCAATTGAGTTGAGGCTGCATGCGGAAATTGTCACTGGAAGTGCTCCTTACATCTTGGCACCTCTTGCTTGACTCAATATGACGAAGAAGACTAGTTAGGTATTTATTATTTTCAACTTTTTTTAACAGACATGTGATTCTCAAACTTTCACCTATTCATAAAATATATTTCTACTGACAGCAAGACACTACCGGTAATATGCAAGTCATTTCACAATATAATGTAATTCAAGTCACATGTAATGCTTCATTATTCCAATAGATACATTTTAGTAAAATTATTATAGCACATTTATGATATGAACTTCATTTGAGCTAAGTACAGTATTTAAAATTTATATGATTTGTAAGGATATAGACTACTGTATAATATGTATGCCTATAATAAAGGATATGAATAAACAGATTGATCAAAATGATGGTTCAAAATTTCAAATGTCTTTTGTTTTTACATTTGGCAGGTACCAAAGAATATGGTGATTTTGTTCAGAAAAAAATCAAATTCTCACTGCAAAATGGTTTGATAGTAAATATGTGCAGCTGCTGGCAATCTGATATTCCAGACCAAAAAACAAAAAAGTCACTAAATATGTACAGTAAGGTTAGTATCATTAGCGCAGGTTTAATTGTAGACCTAACCATTTTCCCATTTCATAGCCCACCAGGAAAAAAATCTGATTTTTGTCATACTCTCTTGTTAAATTGTCTGATTTATCCTGCAAGTTGGAATCATGAAATGATCACTATTTAAAAAACAAGCAAATCACATTTTTTTTTCTTTATTTCTTATTTTTTTGTTATTCACTGTCCTTCCCTTGTTTAAAATAGACAATACAAACATTACCAGAATAATGGTCTTTATACATGTTATGCAGTTATATTGTTCCATAATTTGTATTTCTGTCATATCCCAGCAGACACAAGATGTTGAATCAATGTTGGTCCACTGTATACAACATCGGACCAGCGTTGAACCAACATTCTTTGTAACCTTAATATATTTATTCAGTGAGATAAGTAAGTGATTTGTTCAGTCTCAACATTAGGTATGTACATTTTTAAAATTTGTATCCTCATCCTGTGTGATCATCAGTTGTATCTTAAAGTTACAGGCTAGTATTGGAGTATTCGTTTCAAATAGCTATATCAGCAGATTTACAAGGTAATAACTATTACTATTAACAACTAATTAGAATTTCCCAGCATTAAAAAAAGTTAAACATTTTTTTATCTGGAATTATTATGTTGGATGTAATGGACTTTTCATTATTGTGTGTAATATATGTTTTAAAAAATGATACCTGGAGTTGTAGATATTGTAGAAGAAAAGAATGGATAGTGTCGATTTAGATGACCAGATCTACATGACTTCTATTTGCTGCAGTGCACAGGAGTAAAATTGTGGACAGACTATAGTATAATTTTGTGGTCACTGGCGTATGATATAACTTTTTGTACATCAAATCACAGAATAATCAGAGGCTGAATGAAGGAAGATCTTCTAAGTCTCAGTATACTTGTATCCTGAATAATTCATTGAAACGGATGAGGTTGGCCATATGACTATTTGTTAAAGTACACAACTGTGACATAGTAGGGAAAAGCTTGTCCATCTTCTGGGCTATGCTAGATTATAGTATGATGTTGTGGTCACTGGTGTATAATAAAACATTTGATACCTCAAATCACCGAATAACCAGATGCTGAATAATTGTATTCTTAATTTGTGTACAAATGTAGCTTGAATAATTCATTAGAAAAACACCAAAGTCTACTTAACATATTTTAGCAAAATTTGACCTTGACATGACCTTCATGTGGCCTTGGTGTGATCAACAATAAATATCTAAATTGACAAATATTATCTCATAAATGTAATGTTGTTTTGATTTTTTTTAAGTGTGTTGATTGGCATAGGACTATATTTTTATTCAAATTATGTACAATTTTATCTGCTTGAAGTTGTAGATTGCGGTAGCCTGCCAGACACAAGTTTAAGTTGGTAAAAATGAAATTAGCGCTATCCTGGTTCAAATTTCCACCAGTATAACATAAGCATATCAATGCACCTTTATGCTAACAAATGTTACTTTTCAGTTTTATTCGATTTGACCTTGAAATTACCTTTCCATGACCTTGGGGTAACACACATGAAACCTAATTCCAGCCCAGTTAATCATGTGTAAGCCTACTTGGGTTGGACCTCATAACATACATGTATTAAATTATGGTAAAGACCTTCAGTCTAAACCAGGCAATTATTGTGTTACTTATTCCTTTTCTTCCATTTCAAACAGGGGGCACATCAGGGTGATTCAATGGGGTATTACCCCTGTAACCCCTTAATTACCCTTTTAACATCTTGGGGTATGCTTGATATACATTCATCTTAGGGTCCAGGTGGGTTTCCATTTTCATAGGCATCTCAAGTGTACAACATTGTAGCAAAAACAACTCAATTATGCTATTTCCCCCTCTTTTGTGTTGATTTGACCTTCTGTGACCTTGATATGACCTTGCCATGGCCTTGAGGTAACACCCCTCAGAAGTACAACCCCATCCCATGTCCCCATGTGTACTTCGGTTGGATTTTTTCAAATGAATTTGAGGTATTGACCATTGGTCTAAGCATGGCCATCATTTTGTTATTTGGCCCATTACAGACAGGGATGACATCAGCATGATTTGACGGGGTATGACCTCCTCGACTCAAAAAGACCCCTGTAACCTCTTGGGTATGCTTGGTATACATCCATGTTGGGGTCCGGCTGGGTTTTAGCCATCATGGGCATCTCAAGTGAACAAATTTGGAGCAGAAACAACAAAAATATGCTTTATTCAACACTTTTATATTGATTTGACTTTGCTGTGACCTTGCTGTGATCTTGAGATGACCTCCCATGACCTTGGGGTAACAGCTTTATAAAGCCCAACCCCAACCCTTTGGAACACGTGTGTACACGGTTTGGACTTCATCACATAAAATTGAAGTATTTACCATTGGTCTAAAAACGGAAATCATTTTGTTATTTGTTCCATTTCTGTTATTTCAGACAGGGGTGACTTATGGGTGATTTGCTGGGGTATAACCTCTCTATATCACCCCTGTAACCTATCAGGGTATGTTTGGTATAACTCATTGTTGGTGTCTAGTCGGGTTTAAACAATCTTAGATATCTCAATTGAACTAAATTTGAACAAAAATAAGCTATTTTCACCCCTTCGGATCGAAAAAAATCTGAGTGTCAGATCTTGTGCAAAAATCGGATCCAAAATCTTCAGCCTAGGAGTATTGTGATTGGTTCAAAACCACGTCCTCTGATTGGTAGATGCTACTGAAGGAGCTCAAAGATTTCTGAGACACCTGAGGAACAAGAGGGTAACGGTGCATCTGGACAATGTCACGGCCGCTGCCTACCTTGCGAAGAAAGAAGGGACCCGGTCAGAGACGTTAAATGCACTAACGAAGGAGATACTGATCTTCTGCAGAGACCATGGTATTACACTGAGCCCAGCTGATCTGCCAGGCATAGCAAACTTGGGAGCAGACGCCCTTTCCAGGGGGACGGAGACGAGGGGATGGTTCATAAATCCGAGGGTCTCGGAGAGGATCTTCAGTCGTCTTGGACTCCCACAGATAGATCTATTTGCATCAAGGAGATCGGCTCAGGTGAAGACGTACTTCTCCCTGGACAGGAGAGACAATCATTCGACAGGGACGAATGCGTTAAATCAGTCATGGACGTTCAAACACATGTACGCCTTCCCTCTGCCTCAGATCATTCCTCTGATTCTGGGCAGGATGAGGGAATGTAAGGGAACTTTGATCCTGGTGACGCCCTTTTGGTCGAGGGCAGCTTGGTTGCCGGAGCTGCTTCAGATGGCGGTTCGGGCACCTTTTCGCCTTCCTCAACACCCGAGCACAGTGAGGGATCTAAGCACGGGGAGACCCCTCCCATCGTTGCAGAAACTGAAGCTGACGGTTTGGCTCACATGCGGGAAACATTCAGAGTCCAGAGGGCAGATAGTATCTTGGCAAAATTCATCTATACCAAGAACTACGCCTACTATAGGGCAGTTCCTGAAGTTTCTATGGTTTCTTTACGAGGATAGACACATGGCATGGTCTACAATCAGAGTCCATAGAGCGGCCGTTGCAACAATCATCGACCCGCTTACGAACAGTCCTCTGAGTCAACATCCAATGGTATGTCGTTTTATGAAGACAGTGTTCCTGGCAAGACCACCGCCTAGGAAGGTAAAACCTAACTGGAGCGTCTCCACAGTTCTGGAGAAGCTGAGATCTTGGGGAAATCCAGAGGAGCTTTCCAGACAAAAACTAACTTGGAGAGTGGCGATGCTATTGGCGTTGGCTTCAGCAAGAAGAGCGAGTGATCTGTCATTATTGCATATTGATGAAGATCACTTGTTCAAGACAAACGATTTCACTTGGTGTTCGGTGCGAAGCAGGATAGGCAGACGATAAGCTCATGGTTGTCGAAGGTACTGGACTCGGCCGGTATTCTGGCCCCAGGAGGATCTACTAGGGCTGCAGCGGCTACATCGGCTGTGGCCAAAGCAGTTCCGATTTCGACAATCATGGCCGCGGCAGACTGGTCTTGTATCAAGACGATGGCCAACTATTACATAAGACCTCTTCCACAGGGGGCTCCGGCCTCTGAACATATTCCCGTTTAGAGGGCGGTGCTTGGAGATATTTAATTACTCCTTAAAAAAAAAAAAAATGTATATATAGAATTACTTATCTATATATATGCAAAAATATAATTGTACATATGTTTTTAGTGAAGGAATTATGGTGATTTTCATTATATCTCATAATTCTTTTGGAAATTCAATTTGATACTTACGACGTTGCAACAAGTCCCATTTATGTCGTTACCATTGAAGGCACACATCCTTTCATTAAAATAAATCAATTTTGACGCATAGCGTACCTAAAATGGATGTTTTAATAAAGGCTGTGCCGAAATGGTAACGACTGCTCTGTCGAAAGTACTATGATATGGGAGAAATTTATCTCGCTTGCAAATTAACAATATGATATGGTTTGGCTGTGCCTTATATACACATTTCACAGGCAAGATTAATCAATCAGAGGACGTGGTTTTGAACCAATCACAATACTCCTAGGCTGAAAATTTTGGATCCGATTTTTGCACAAGATTTGACACTCAGATTTTTTTCGATCCTCTTTTTGCACAAGAATCGACATTGGCCAAATGAGAGGGCGCCTACCTCATAGTGAGCCGAACGTTTCGATCCGTTTTTTTGCACAAAAATTGATACTCAGAATTTGTCGATCCTTTTTTTGCACAAGAATCGATGCTTTGATTTTGTGCATGTTTGGAGTATTCTGTGACTTGTTTCTTAGCTAGTTTGAAATATTTATATATATATTTAAGCCCGAGTGGAGTTTGGAAACCCATTTATGTCGTTACAATTGAAGGCACAGCCTTTATCAAAACATCAATTTCAAGTACGCTATGCGTCAAAATTGATTTATTTTCAATGTAAGCATGCCATTACATGTTGTTTCCAATGTGAGCGTGCTTTACTTGTTGCTTATAATTTGAGTGTGCCATTCGATGTTGTTTTGACTTTAGGCGTGCCATTCGATGTTGTTTTTAATGTAAGCATGCCATTATATTTTGTTTTCAGTTTAAGCGTGCCATTATATGTTGTTTCCAATGTGAGCGTGCTTTACTTCTTGTTTTTAATTTAGGCTGCCAATCGATGTTGTTTATAATGTAAGCGTGCCATTATATTTTGTTTTGAAAGTGAGCATGCCATTAGATATTGTTTTCAATATGAGCGTGCCATTAGATGTTGTTTACTAGTTGAGCCTGCCATTACATGTTGTTTTCAATGTAAGCGTGCCACTAGATTTTGAGCGTTCCGTTATATGTTGTTTGCAAAGTGCTCGTGCCATAAGATGTTGTTTTCAATGTGAGCGTGCCATTAGATTTTGTTTTCGATTTGAGCTTGCCATTAGATTTTTCTTTCAATGTAAGCGTGCCACTAGATTTTGTTTTTAATATAAGCGTGCCATTGTATGTTGTTTTTAATTAGAGTGTGCCATAAGATGTTGCTTTATTGTGAGCGTGCCGTTATATGTTGTTTTCTATGTGAGCGTGCCATAAGATGTTGTTTTTATGTGAGCGTGCCATTAGGTGATTTTTTCAATGTGAGCGTGTCACTAGATTTTGTTTTCAATATAAGTGTGCCATTGAATGTTGTTTTTAATGAGAGTGTGCGATAAGATGTTGTTTTAATGTGAGCGTGCCATTAGATGTTGCTTTCGACTTGAGCTTGCCATCAGATGTTTTTTTCAAGTAAGCATGCTACTAGATTTTGTTTTCAATATATGCGTGCCGTTATATGTTATTTTCAATGAGACTGTGCCATACGATGTTGTTTTCATGTGAGCGTGCCATTATATGTTGTTTTCTATGTGAGCGTGTCATAAGATTTTGTTTTTAATGAGAGCTTGCAGTTAGGTGTTGTTTTCCATTTGAGCGTGCCATTATATGTTGTTTTCAATTTAAGAGTGCCATTATGAGTTATTTTCAATGTCAGCGTGCCATTTGATGTTGTTTTTAACGTGAGCGTGCCATTATATGTTGTTTTCAATGTAAGCGTGCCATTCGATGTTGTTTTCAATGTAAGCGTGCCGTTATATGTTGTTTTCAATGAGAGCATACTATTAGATGTTGTTTTCAATGAGAGCGTGCCATTAGATGTTGTTTTCAATGTAAGCGTGCCATTAAATGTTGTTTTTCAAAGTGAGGGTATCATCAGATGTGGTTTTCAAAGTGAGCGAGTCATTATATGTTGTTTTCAATGTATGCGTGCCATTCGATGTTGTTTTCAATGTAAGAGTGCCAATCGATGTTGTTTTTAATGTAAGCGTGCCAATAAATGTTGTTTTCAAAGTGATGGTATCATTAGATGTTCTTTTTAAAGTGAGCGTGCCATTCGATGTTGTTTTCAATGTAAGCGTGCCATTCGATGTTGTTTTCAATGTAAGCGTGCCATTCGCTGTTGTTTTCAATGTGAGAATGCCATAAGATGTTGTTTTCAATGTGAGCGTGCCAATAGATGTTGTTTTCAATGTATGCATGCCATTCGATGTTGTTTTAAATGTAAGCGTGCCATTAAATGTTGTCTTTCTACTCTATCCTTTTCAGTTGAAGATGTCATACATGTTTTAGTGAATTTAGCCGTGAATAAATCTGTGAGTCCTGACAGTAATCCACTTGGGGTTTTGTCTGAGTGTGTCGTGAAATTAGCACCATCACTAAATGCTTTGTATAGTCTCAGTCTATCGACAGGCTCATTTTAATCTGAATGAAAGTATGCACATATCACACAAATTTTTAAAACTGAGACCAAAAACTTAGTAAATTATAATAGATCGATATCACTATTGAACAGTGTTATCAAGATATTAGAGCGATTAATTTTTGATATATCCAATTGTGAATCTTTTAATTTCATTATTTGATTTTGTTTTTAATTTAAGCTTGCCGTTATATGTTGTTTGCAAAATGATCGTGCTATAAGATTTTGTTTTTAATGTAAACGTGCCATTGTATGTTGTTTTCAATAAGAGTGTGCCATTAGATGCTGCTTCATTGTGAGCGTGCCGTTAGATGTTGTTTTCTATGTGAGCGTGCCATAAGATGTTTATTTCAATGAAAGCATGCATTTAGATGTTGTTTCACTTGAGCGTGTCATTATATGTGGTTTTCAATTTGAGCATGCCATTACATGTTGTTTTCAATGTGAGCGTGCCATTAGATGTTGTTTCCAATATAAGCCATTACATGTTGTTTCCAAGGTGAGCGTGCCATTAGATGTTGTTTTCAATGTGATTGAGCCATTAGATGTTGTTTTCAATATGAGCATGCTATTAGATGTTGTTTACTATTTGAGCGTGCCATTACACGTTGTTTTCAATGTAAGCATGCTATTACATGTCGTTTCCAATGTGAGCGTGCTTCACTTGTTGTTTACAATTTGAGCGTGCCATTCGATGTTGTTTACACTTTAGGCATGCCATTTAATGTTGTTTTCAATGTAAGCATGCCATTATATGTTGTTTCCAATGTGAGCGTGCTTTACATCTTGTTTTTAATTTAAGGCTGCCAATCGATGTTGTTTTTAAAGTAAGCGTGCCATTATATTTTGTTTTTAAAGTGAGCATGCCATTGGATATAGTTTTCAATATGAGCGTGCCATTAGATGTTGCTTACCAGTTGAGCCTGCCATTACATGGTGTTTTCAATGCAAGCGTGCCACTAGATTTTGTTTTTAATTTGAGCGTGCCGTTATATTTTGTTTGCAAAGTGATCGTGCCATAAGATGTTGTTTTTAATGTAAGCGTGCCATTAGATGTTGTTTTCGATTAGAGCTTGCCATTAGATGGGGTTTTTTCAATGTAAGCGTGCCACTAGATTTTGTTTTTAATATAAGCGTGCCATTGTATGTTGTTTTTAATGAGAGTGTGCCATAAGATGTTGCTTTATTGTGAGCGTGCCGTTATATGTTGTTTTCTATGTGAGCGTGCCATAAGATGTTGTGGGCGGGGGCCCTAGGGTAGTGGTTAGCACCGCTGCCTTTCACGCCAGAGTTCGGGGTTCGGTTCCCGGACTCGGCGGTTTGAAAGAAACAAAAATGTTTCTTCCTCATCCACGTGTGAAAGTCAGTATTGTGAGGAGCCTCCGTGACCGAGAGGTAGCGTGCTCGGCCTCAGACCGCCAGGGCTTGAATTTCGAATCCTGTGTCTGGAGGACAGTGGCATCTCAATCATCTCACCATCCTCAGGAGGTTCTCCTGGCCCAGTTTAGCCTATATGTGCACACAGGTGGCCTATCTGAGCGTGCCATTAGGTGCTTTTTTCAATGTGAGCGTGTCACTAGATTTTGTTTTCAATATAAGTGTGCCATTGAATGTTGTTTTTAATGAGAGTGTGCGATAAGATGTTGTTTTAATTAGAGCGTGCCATCAGATGTTGCTTTCGACTTGAGCTTGCCATTAGATGTTTTTTTCAAGTAAGCATGCCACTAGATTTTGTTTTCAATATATGTGTGCCGTTATATGTTATTTTCAATGAGACTGTGCCATAAGATGTTGTTTTTATGTGAGCGTGCCATTATATGTTGTTTTCTATGTGAGCGTGTCATAAGATTTTGTTTTCAATGAGAGCGTGCCATTAGATGTTGTTTTCAATGAGAGTGTGTCATTAGATGTTGTTTTCAAAGTTAGCGTGCCATTAGATGTTGTTTTTAATGAGAGCGTTCCATTAAATGTTGCTTTCAAAGTGAGCGAACCATTAGAAGTTGTTTTCAAAGTGAGCGTGCAATTATATGTTGTTTTCAATGTAAGTGTGCCATTCGATGTTGTTTTCAATGTAAGCGTGCTATTAAATGTTGTTTTCAAAGTGAGGGTATCATTAGATGTTGTTTTCAAAGTGAGTGTGCCATTATATGTTGTTTTCAAAGTGAGCGTGCCATTTGATGTTGTTTCCAATGTATGCGTGCCATTCGATGGTGTTTTAATGTAAGCGTGCCATCCGATGTTGTTTTCAATGTAAGCGTGCCATTCGATGTTGTTTTCAATGTGAGCGTGCCATAAGATGTTGTTTTCAATGTGAACGTGCTATTAGATGTTGTTTTCAATGTATGCATGCCATTCGATGTTGTTTTAAATGTAAGCGTGCCATTAAATGTTGTCTTTGTACTCTATCCTTTTCAGTTGAAGATGTCATACATGTTTTAGTGAATTTACCGTGAATAAATCTGTGAGTCCTGACAGTATTCCACTTAGGGTTTTGTCTGAGTGTGTCGTGAAATTAGCACCATCACTAAATGCTTTGTATAATCTCAGTCTATCGACAGGCTCATTTCCATCTGAATGAAAGTATGCACGTATCACAACAATTTTTAAAACTGAGAGCAAAAACTTTAAAAAAATATAATAGTGTTATCAAGATATTAGAGCGATTAATTTTTGATAAGGTATATCCAATTGTGAATCTTCTAATTTCACCAAATAAACATCGTTTCATGAGAAAACGATCAGTACAGTCTAAGCTAATAAGTAATTATGACATAATTGGCAATCTTGACAAAGGTGTACGGAATGATATCATATTTAGCTATCATATTTTTATATTTTAAAAAGCTCAATGCATGTCAGGTTTGGTCAAACGTACTTTAGGATTAAATGCCCCCTCTGGCAATAAAATTTCAGTTTTATCTTTCTTATGTTAGAAGCTTACTTGAATATTTTACAAAGTGGTCTCCATACCAGGTAAATGAAATAATGCGCATTAAAAGGTTTCAACGTCATGTTACAAAATTTATTTTAAATGAATATTCATCTGATGTCTCGTACAGAGATAGATGTCTAACTTTAGTTATACTGCCAATGTGTTACCGTGGAGAGATTCTCAATCTGTGTTTCCTATTTAAATGTCTACATGGTGAAATCGATATTAACATTAATACATACCTACAATTTGTGCAGTCAAATACCAGCAGACGGTCTGCCAACAAAGGAACATTATTTTATTTGAAGATGACAAAAACTGTACAAGCGCAATATATGAGCTTTAACAGATTAGCTCGTCTATGGAACAAGCTTCCACAACATATTCGCATATCAGATAGTTTGAGCTCATTTAAAAGACAGTTGGGTGGTTTGTATAAGACACATGCTATACTTAGGTTGGCAGTCGACGAACCACCATATCTAACTTTCATTAGTATGTATATATTGTGTTTCGGTAGCGTGACGGCTTTACGAGCTGACGCCAGCCGTTGGTTTTTATACTAATAGTAATAATTTTATATAGGTATGTATATGTTAAAAGCATGACAATTATTATATATTACATTCTTTTTTATTTTAAAAGTATTCTACTTGTATTTATTTTATGGGTTTCTACGCTTTTTAGAGTGTGTTTTTGCTACTATTTATAATAATATGTAGTTATTTTATCTCTGATTTTGCTTATACTTTTTGTACATAAATGAATATGAATATGGTTGCAGAGGCTACTATAAGCCCCTTCTAGCTCATCACGACCAATGTTGTGTATAATACTATAATGATATAATGTGAATATTTTTTGTATCTATTTTTAAATATATGTATTGGTCAAAAACTAAAGAAAATAAAAAAAAAGGATATGGTTCTCAATGTAAGTGTGCCATTCGATGTCTTTCAATGTAAGCGTGCCATTAATGCTGTTTTCAATGTGAGCGTGCCATTACATGATGATTTGAATGTGAGCGTACCATAAGATGCTGTTTTTAATGTGAGCGTGCAATTAGATATTGTTTTCCATTTGAGCGTGCCATTAGGTGCTGTTTTCAATGGGAACGTGCCACTAGATTTTGTTTTTCAATATAAGTGTGCCATTAAATCTTGTTTTATTGTGAGTGTGCCATTAGATGTTTTTTTCCTTGTAGGCGTCCCACTAGATTTCGTTTTCAAAATAAGCGTGGCATTAGATGTTGTTTTCAATGAGAGTGTGCCATAAGATGTTTTAATGTGAGCATACCGTTATATGTTGTTTTCTATGTGAGCGTGCCATTAGATGTTGATTTCGATGGGAGCGTGCAATTAGATATTGTTTTTCATTTTCATTATATCTTGTTTTCAATTTCAGCGTGCCACTAGATATTGTTTTCAAAGTGAGCGTGCCATTAGATGTTGTTTCCAATTTGGGCGTGCATTACATGTTGTTTTCAATTTGAGCGTGCCATTCGATGTTGTTTTTAATGTAAGCGAGCCATTAAATGTGCTTTTAAATGTGAGCATGACATTAGATTAGAGGTTGTTTTCAATGCAAGTGTGCAATTGGGTGCTGTCTTCAATGTGAGCGTGCCATTAGATGTTGTTTTTAATGTGAGCATGCCACTGGATATTCTTATCAATTTGAGCGTGCCATAAGATGATGTTTTCAAAGTAAGCGTGCCATTGGATGTTGCTTTCAGTTTGAGTGTGCCATTAGATGTTGTTTTCAATTTGAGCGTATCATGAGATGTTGTTTTCAATTTGAGTGCGACATATATGTTGTTTTCAATGCAAGCGTGCCACTAGATGTTGTTTTAAAATGAGCGTGCCATGAGATTTTGTTTTTAATTTGAGAGTGCCATCAGATATTGTTTTCAATGTGAGCGTGCCAATAAATGTTGTTTTAAATGTGAGCATGACATTAGATGAGAGGTTGTTTTCAATGCAAGTGTGCCATTTGATGTTGTTTTCAATGTGAGCGTGCCACTAGATGTAGTTTTGATTTTGAGTGTGCAATTGGATGACGTTTTCAAAGTAAGCGTGCGATTGGATGTTGTTTTCAACTTGAGTGTGCCATTAGATGTTGCTTTCAGCTTAAGCGTGCCATTAGATGTTGTTTTCAATGTGACAGTGACATAGGATGTTGTTTTAAATGCAAGCGTGCCACTAGATGTTGTTTTCAATTTGAGCGTGCCATGATATGTTGTCTTCAATGTGAGAGTGCCATTATATGATTTTTTTCAATTTATGTGTGCCATCAGATGATGTTGCAATGTATGCGTGCCATTAGATGTTGTTTTCAATGTGAGCGAGCCATAAGATGTTGTTTTCAATTTGAGCGTGCTATAAGATGTTGTTTTTCAATTTGAGAGTGTCATTAGATGTTGTTTTTAATTTGAGAGTGTCATTAGATGTAGTTTTCGATGTGAGCATGCTATTAGATGTAGTTTTCGATGTGAGCATGCCATTAGATGTAGTTTTCAATGTAAGCGTGCGATTAGATGTAGTTTTCAATGTAAGCATGCGATTAGATGTAGTTTACAATGTTAGCGTGGCAATAAATGTTGTTTTGAATTTGCGCGTGCCACTAGATGTTGTTTTCAATTTGAACGTGCTATTCAATGTTGTTTTCAATGTAAGCGTGCTACTAGATGTTGTTTACAAAGTAACCCAGCCATTGGATGTAGTTTTCAATTTGAGCGTGCCAATAGATGTTGTTTTCAATTTGAGCATGCTATTAGATGTTGTTTTCAATGTAAGCGTGCTATTAAATGTTGTTTTCAAAGTAACCATGCCATTAGATATTGTTTTCAATGTGAGCGAGCCATTAGATGTTGTTTTTGAAGAAAGAGTGCCATTAAAATTGTTTTCAATATGAGCGTACCATTATATGTTGTTTGCAATGTGAGCGTGCCATTAGATGTTGTTTTTGAAGAGGGGGTGTCAAGCGTGCCATTATATGTTGTTTTTAAAGAAAGAGTGCCATTAGAATTGTTTTCAATATGAGCGTGCCATTATATGTTGTTTTAAATGTGAGCATGACATTAGGTTAGATGTTGTTTTCAATGCAAGTGAAGTTGTTTTTAATTTGAGCGTGCTATTAGATGTTGTTTTCAATGAGAGCATGCCATTAGATGACGTTTTCAATTCGAGTGTGCCATTAGATGTTGTTTTCAATGTCTTAGTTAGCTCTTCCCACTTCATGAGTCAACGGCCATTAAAAAGTTTAATACTTTTATTGCAGGGATCGAATTTGACGTTTTTTTACAAATGTCAGATGCTGACATATGAAGTCGGTCCCGGTGCTAAAAGGGTCAAGTAGGTATTTTTCTTGAATACTTGTTGAAGCCTCCGCGTCCATAAAGCACAATTAGTCAGGGCCCATTTTTGAAAAAGAGGCATTCTTAAAGTTTGTAAGGCATTTCTTAGTAGAATTTGTCATGCATTTGTTTTTACATAATTGGGATATGCTGATTCCGAATCTGCCAAGCTCTATTTTTAGTTTTTCCCTTTCAAAATTGCAAAACAAAATGTCCGCCAAAACAGCAGATAAGGTCTCAATTATCATGATTATACATCATGTCTGGGTGCACAGCGGACACACAAACTTGACTTTCGTGTTCAATATAACATTTTTGTTTTGAGGAATTTCATGTTCTAAGACCTGGTCAACTATCTCGCAAAAAAATCCAAGATGGCCGCCAATAATAAAGAAAGTACCATAACGTTTTTCTAAAAGTCATAGAAAGTTGTTTTTGGTGGCTAAATATAGGTTTTTAATATCAATAAATCTAGTACAATACAGTAATAACCTCTAACTTTTATATTACATGTAGTTTCAAGGAAAAATCCAAGATGGCCGTCAATTATACAGCAAGAACTATAACCATTTTTCTAAATGTCGTAGGAAGTTATTTTTGGCGCTTAAATAGTTTTCTGGTACAAAAAAATTACACAGCATTAAAAAACTCAACTTCCATGTTACATGTAGTTCCGGGAAATGCAAAAAATTATTTTTTAACATGCCCAGAGCCGGGGGCAAGCATGTTCAAAGCGGGGAACGAACATGTCCATAGAACGAGATGAGCATGTCCAGAGCGGGGGACGAGCATGTCCAGAGAGGGGGACGAACATGTCCACAGAGCGGGGGACGAGCATGTCCAGAGAGGGGAACGAACATGTCTAGAGCGGGGGACAAAAATGTCCAAAGTGGGGGACGAACATGTCCAGGGCGGGACGAACATGCCCAGAGAGGGGGACAAATATGGGTAGGGCGGGACGAACATGTCCAGAGCGGGGGGGGGTGTCCAGAGCGAAGGACGAACATGTTCAGAGCGGGGCACAACATGTTCAGAGTGGGGGACGACCTTGTCAAAAGTGCGGGACGAACATGCCCAGAGCGAGGGACGAACATGTCCAGAACGGGGGTTCAGCATTTCCAGAGTGCGGGACAAACATGCCCAGAGCGAGGGACGAACATGTCCAGAACGGGGGTTCAGCATTTCCAGAGTGCGGGACAAACATGCCCAGAGCGAGGGACGAACATGTCCAGAAAGGGGGTTCAGCATTTCCAGAGTGCGGGACGAACATGCCCAGAGCGAGGGACGAACATGTCCAGAACGGGGGTTCAGCATTTTCAGAGTGCGGGACGAACATGTCCAGAGCGCGGGGCGAACATGTACAGAGCGGGGCACAATATGTTCAGAGTGGGGGACGACCATGTCAAAAGTGCGAGACGATCATGCCCAGAGCAGGGGGCGAACATGTCGAGAACGGGGGTTCAGCATGTTCAGATGGGGGACGTAAATGGCCAGAGCGTGACGAACATTTCCAGAGTGGGCAGCGAACATGTCCAGAGCGGGGGGCGAACATGTCCAAAGTGGGGGACGAACATTTCCACAGCGGGGGAAGAATATGTCCAGAGTGGGAGACGAGCATGGCCAGAGCGGGGACGAACATGTCCGGAGGGGAGGTCGAACAGACAAGACAGGCATTTTGCATAATTACTACACCAGAACCCCACCCCGATGAGCTCTGTATGAAATAAATCTCGAAGCAACAAGTTAAATAAATCAAATGTTTACCCACTTGAAGCTGTGTCTCACTGCAGCGATCCACAACTTCAAGTGGGTGAAAATTACTAATATTTGTTTAATTTCAGACAAAATATTTGCAAACGTAGATGTTGAAACACACATTTTATTTCCAATGAGTGTGATTTAAACCAAAGAGTTTATTGTTCTAGACTCTTCGCTAGACTCTTGGCTAATAAAACATATTAAAAACGGCTGTAGCCGTGATTAGAACCTAAAGGGTTAAGATTAGCCGTGAATATCACCTAAAGGGTTAGGATTAGCCGTGATTAGCACCTGAAGGGTTAGGATTAGCTGTGATTAGCACCTAAAGGGTTAAGGTTAGCCGTGAATAGCACCTAAAGGGTTAGGATTAGCCCTAAATAGCACCTAAAGGGTTAGGATTAGCCGTGATTAGCACCTAAAGGGTTGGGATTAGCCGTGATTAGCACCTAAAGGGTTGGGATTAGCAGTGATTAGCACCTAAAGGGTTAAGATTAGCCGTGATTAGCACCTAAAGGGTTAGGATTAGCCGTGATTAGCACCTAAAGGGTTGGGATTAGCCGTGATTAGCACATAAAGGGTTAAGATTAGCCGTGATAAGAAACCTAAAGGGTTAGTATTAGCCGTGAATAGCACCTAAAGGGTTAGGATTAGCCGTGATGAGCACCTAAAGGGTTAAGATTAGCCGTGATTAGGAACCTAAAGGGTTAGGATTAGCCGTGAATAGCACATAAAGAGTTAAGATTAGCCGTGATTAGCACCTAAAGGGTTAGGATTAGCCTTGAATAGCACATAAAGGGTTAATATTAGCCGTGAATAGCACCTAAAGGGTTAGGATTAGCCGTGATTAGCACATAAAGGGTTAAGATTAGCTGTAAATAGCACCTAAAGAGTTAGAATTAGCCGTGATTAGCACCCAAAGGGTTAGGATTAGCCGTGATTAACACATAAAGGGTTAAGATTAACCGTAAATAGCACCTAAAGAGTTAGTATTAGCCTTGATTAGCACATAAAGGGTTAAGATTAGCTGTGATTAGGAACCTAAAGGGTTAGGATTAGCCGTGAATAGCACGTACAGGTTAGGATTAGCCGTAATTAGCACCTAAAGGGTTGGGATTAGCCGTGATTAGCACATAAAGGGTTAAGATTAGCCGTGATTAGCACCTAAAGGGTTAGGATTAGCCGTGATTAGCACCTAAAGGGTTAGGATTAGCAGTGATTAGCACCTAAAGGGTTAGGATTAGCCGTGATTAGCACATGAAGGGTTAGGATTAGCCGTGATTAGCACCTAAAGGTTAAGATTAGCCGTGATTAGCACCTAAAGGGTTAGGATTAGCCGTGATTATGATTATCACCTAAAGGGTTAGGATTAGCCGTAATTATCACCTAAAGGGTTAGGATTAGCCGTGATTAGCACCTTAAGGGTTAAGATTAGCCGTGATAATGAACCTAAAGGGTTAAGATTAGCCGTGATTAGCACCTAAAGGGTTAGGATTAGCCGTGAATAGCACCTAAACAGTTAAGATTAGCCGTGATTAGCACCTAAAGGGTTAGGAATAGCCGTGATTAGCACCTAAAGGGTTAGGATTCTTGTTATTAGTTTTGACCACATAAGCTGTTGGTGATTAAAACAGGACTGATTGACCTGCTGATTATGACGGCATGAAAGGCATGCTGAATAAATCAGTGGTACGTGTATAGTGTTAGTGTTTGCCGGTAAATACTACACACGTGCCATATGTTGGTGTAATGATGGGCCACCATTACATCATCATTACACCAACATAGGGTTGTAACAGTTTAAATTTTCGTGCTTAATGTTTAAATGGTTCACAATATACATTGTCCTCTGTTTTTATTTCTGTCTGTTACATAGACCTCCACGGTGGCTTATAAAAGGGGAACACATAGACCTCCACGGTGGCTTATAAAAGGGGAACACATAGACCAGGGGAACACATAGACCTCCACGGTGGCTTATAAAAGGGGAACACATAGACCAGGGGAACACATAGACCTCCACGGTGGCTTATAAAAGGGGAACACAGCAGATTGATATCTGTAGAAACCATAGTGAGCGTGTCCAAAACATATTTTGTGGATGGTTGTATTTGTTAACGCTTCACATAATCTGATTCTCACATAGTTTCATGAATTCCTTCGCAATTGTCGCTTCACAGTGAATGAAGATCACCTGATTTAATAAATATAGAAGTGTAAAATATAAAAACGTCAGAGCATCTTTGTGTCAATCAGTTGTATCATATTTAATTAAAATAATTCTATTGATATATAGGCCTACATTACATGTCCAAGGGTTAAGTATTAGGCACGCATCTGCTACACATGGAACATGTGTATAATATAATCTTAACATTAAACATGTGTATATAGTCTAAACATTGAACATGTGTACATAATTTGAACATGGAACATGTGAATAACATAATCTGAACATTGAACATGAGTATATAATCTGAACATTGAACATGTGTATATAATCTGAACATTAGACATGAGTATATAATCTGAACATTGGACATGAGTATATAATCTGAACATTGGACATGAGTATATAATCTGAACATTGGACATGAGTATGTAATCTAAACATTGGACATAAATATATAATCTGAACATTAGACATGAGTATATAATCTGAACATTGGACATGAGTATATAATCTGAACATTGAACATGAGTATATAATCTGAACATTGAACATGTGTATATAATCTGAACATTAGACATGAGTATATAATCTGAACATTGGACATGAGTATGTAATCTGAACATTGGACATGAGTATATAATCTGAACATTGAACATGTGTATATAATTTGAACATTGGAGATGAGTATATAATCTGAACATTGAACATGTGTATATAATCTGAACAATTTGGACATGAGTATATAATCTGAACGTTGAACATGTGTATATAATTTGAACATTGAACATGTGTATATAGTCTAAACATTGAACATGTGTACATATTCTGAACATTGGACATGAGTATATAATCTGAACATTGAACATGTGTACATAATTTGAACATTGAACATGTATATATATTCTGATATTAAATTCTGCACTTGGAATCACCACCTTTAACCCAAATAAGCAACCCAAATAAGCAAATAAGGGTTAGGATTAGCCCTAAATAGCACCTAAAGGGTTAGGATTAGCCGTGATTAGCACCTAAAGGGTTGGGATTAGCCGTGATTAGCACCTAAAGGGTTGGGATTAGCAGTGATTAGCACCTAAAGCGTTAAGATTAGCCGTGATTAGCACCTAAAGCGTTAAGATTAGCCGTGATTAGCACCTAAAGGGTTAGGATTAGCCGTGATTAGCACCTAAAGGGTTGGGATTAGCCGTGATTAGCACATAAAGGGTTAAGATTAGCCGTGATAAGAAACCTAAAGGGTTAGTATTAACCGTGGATAGCACCTAAAGGGTTAGGATTAGCCGTGATGAGCACCTAAAGGGTTAAGATTAGCCGTGATTAGGAACCTAAAGGGTTAGGATTAGCCGTGAATAGCACATAAAGAGTTAAGATTAGCCGTGATTAGCACCTAAAGGGTTAGGATTAGCCTTGAATAGCACATAAAGGGTTAATATTAGCCGTGAATAGCACCTAAAGGGTTAGGATTAGCCGTGATTAGCACATAAAGGGTTAAGATTAGCCGTAAATAGCACCTAAAGAGTTAGAATTAGCCGTGATTAGCACCCAAAGGGTTAGGATTAGCCGTGATTAACACATAAAGGGTTAAGATTAACCGTAAATAGCACCTAAAGAGTTAGTATTAGCCTTGATTAGCACATAAAGGGTTAAGATTAGCTGTGATTAGGAACCTAAAGGGTTAGGATTAGCCGTGAATAGCACGTAAAGGTTAGGATTAGCCGTAATTAGCACCTAAAGGGTTGGGATTAGCCGTGATTAGCACATAAAGGGTTAAGATTAGCCGTGATTAGCACCTAAAGGGTTAGGATTAGCCGTGATTAGCACCTAAAGGGTTAGGATTAGCAGTGATTAGCACCTAAAGGGTTAGGATTAGCCGTGATTAGCACATGAAGGGTTAGGATTAGCCGTGATTATGATTATCACCTAAAGGGTTAGGATTAGCCGTGATTATCACCTAAAGGGTTAGGATTAGCCGTGATTAGCACCTTAAGGGTTAAGATTAGCCGTGATAATGAACCTAAAGGGTTAAGATTAGCCGTGATTATCACCTAAAGGGTTAGGATTAGCCGTGATTAGCACCTTAAGGGTTAAGATTAGCCGTGATAATGAACCTAAAGGGTTAAGATTAGCCGTGATTAGCACCTAAAGGGTTAGGATTAGCCGTGATTAGCACCTAAAGGGTTAGGATTAGCAGTGATTAGCACCTTAAGGGTTAAGATTAGCCGTGATAATGAACCTAAAGGGTTAAGATTAGCCGTGATTAGCACCTAAAGGGTTAGGATTAGCCGTGAATAGCACCTAAACAATTAAGATTAGCCGTGATTAGCACCTAAAGGGTTAGGAATAGCCGTGATTAGCACCTAAAGGGTTAGGATTCTTGTTATTAGTTTTGACCACATAAGCTGTTGGTGATTAAAACAGGACTGATTGACCTGCTGATTATGACGGCATGAAAGGCATGCTGAATAAATCAGTGGTACGTGTATAGTGTTAGTGTTTGCCGGTAAATACTACACACGTGCCATATGTTGGTGTAATGATGGGCCACCATTACATCATCATTACACCAACATAGGGTTGTAACAGTTTAAATTTTCGTGCTTAATGTTTAAATGGTTCACAATATACATTGTCCTCTGTTTTTATTTCTGTCTGTTACATAGACCTCCACGGTGGCTTATAAAAGGGGAACACATAGACCTCCACGGTGGCTTATAAAAGGGGAACACATAGACCAGGGGAACACATAGACCTCCACGGTGGCTTATAAAAGGGGAACACAGCAGATTGATATCTGTAGAAACCATAGTGAGCGTGTCCAAAACATATTTTGTGGATGGTTGTATTTGTTAACGCTTCACATAATCTGATTCTCACATAGTTTCATGAATTCCTTCGCAATTGTCGCTTCACAGTGAATGAAGATCACCTGATTTAATAAATATAGAAGTGTAAAATATAAAAACGTCAGAGCATCTTTGTGTCAATCAGTTGTATCATATTTAATTAAAATAATTCTATTGATATATAGGCCTACATTACATGTCCAAGGGTTAAGTATTAGGCACGCATCTGCTACACATGGAACATGTGTATAATATAATCTTAACAATAAACATGTGTATATAGTCTAAACATTGAACATGTGTACATAATTTGAACATGGAACATGTGAATAACATAATCTGAACATTGAACATGAGTATATAATCTGAACATTGAACATGTGTATATAATCTGAACATTAGACATGAGTATATAATCTGAACATTGGACATGAGTATATAATCTGAACATTGGACATGAGTATATAATCTGAACATTGGACATGAGTATGTAATCTAAACATTGGACATAAATATATAATCTGAACATTAGACATGAGTATATAATCTGAACATTGGACATGAGTATATAATCTGAACATTGAACATGAGTATATAATCTGAACATTGAACATGTGTATATAATCTGAACATTAGACATGAGTATATAATCTGAACATTGGACATGAGTATGTAATCTGAACATTGGACATGAGTATATAATCTGAACATTGAACATGTGTATATAATTTGAACATTGGAGATGAGTATATAATCTGAACATTGAACATGTGTATATAATCTGAACAATTTGGACATGAGTATATAATCTGAACGTTGAACATGTGTATATAATTTGAACATTGAACATGTGTATATAGTCTAAACATTGAACATGTGTACATATTCTGAACATTGGACATGAGTATATAATCTGAACATTGAACATGTGTACATAATTTGAACATTGAACATGTATATATATTCTGATATTAAATTCTGCACTTGGAATCACCACCTTTAACCCAAATAAGCAACCCAAATAAGCAAATAAGGGTTAGGATTAGCCCTAAATAGCACCTAAAGGGTTAGGATTAGCCGTGATTAGCACCTAAAGGGTTGGGATTAGCCGTGATTAGCACCTAAAGGGTTGGGATTAGCAGTGATTAGCACCTAAAGCGTTAAGATTAGCCGTGATTAGCACCTAAAGCGTTAAGATCAGCCGTGATTAGCACCTAAAGGGTTAGGATTAGCCGTGATTAGCACCTAAAGGGTTGGGATTAGCCGTGATTAGCACATAAAGGGTTAAGATTAGCCGTGATAAGAAACCTAAAGGGTTAGTATTAGCCGTGGATAGCACCTAAAGGGTTAGGATTAGCCGTGATGAGCACCTAAAGGGTTAAGATTAGCCGTGATTAGGAACCTAAAGGGTTAGGATTAGCCGTGAATAGCACATAAAGAGTTAAGATTAGCCGTGATTAGCACCTAAAGGGTTAGGATTAGCCTTGAATAGCACATAAAGGGTTAATATTAGCCGTGAATAGCACCTAAAGGGTTAGGATTAGCCGTGATTAGCACATAAAGGGTTAAGATTAGCCGTAAATAGCACCTAAAGAGTTAGAATTAGCCGTGATTAGCACCCAAAGGGTTAGGATTAGCCGTGATTAACACATAAAGGGTTAAGATTAACCGTAAATAGCACCTAAAGAGTTAGTATTAGCCTTGATTAGCACATAAAGGGTTAAGATTAGCTGTGATTAGGAACCTAAAGGGTTAGGATTAGCCGTGAATAGCACGTAAAGGTTAGGATTAGCCGTAATTAGCACCTAAAGGGTTGGGATTAGCCGTGATTAGCACATAAAGGGTTAAGATTAGCCGTGATTAGCACCTAAAGGGTTAGGATTAGCCGTGATTAGCACCTAAAGGGTTAGGATTAGCAGTGATTAGCACCTAAAGGGTTAGGATTAGCCGTGATTAGCACATGAAGGGTTAGGATTAGCCGTGATTATGATTATCACCTAAAGGGTTAGGATTAGCCGTGATTATCACCTAAAGGGTTAGGATTAGCCGTGATTAGCACCTTAAGGGTTAAGATTAGCCGTGATAATGAACCTAAAGGGTTAAGATTAGCCGTGATTATCACCTAAAGGGTTAGGATTAGCCGTGATTAGCACCTTAAGGGTTAAGATTAGCCGTGATAATGAACCTAAAGGGTTAAGATTAGCCGTGATTAGCACCTAAAGGGTTAGGATTAGCCGTGATTAGCACCTAAAGGGTTAGGATTAGCAGTGATTAGCACCTTAAGGGTTAAGATTAGCCGTGATAATGAACCTAAAGGGTTAAGATTAGCCGTGATTAGCACCTAAAGGGTTAGGATTAGCCGTGAATAGCACCTAAACAATTAAGATTAGCCGTGATTAGCACCTAAAGGGTTAGGAATAGCCGTGATTAGCACCTAAAGGGTTAGGATTCTTGTTATTAGTTTTGACCACATAAGCTGTTGGTGATTAAAACAGGACTGATTGACCTGCTGATTATGACGGCATGAAAGGCATGCTGAATAAATCAGTGGTACGTGTATAGTGTTAGTGTTTGCCGGTAAATACTACACACGTGCCATATGTTGGTGTAATGATGGGCCACCATTACATCATCATTACACCAACATAGGGTTGTAACAGTTTAAATTTTCGTGCTTAATGTTTAAATGGTTCACAATATACATTGTCCTCTGTTTTTATTTCTGTCTGTTACATAGACCTCCACGGTGGCTTATAAAAGGGGAACACATAGACCTCCACGGTGGCTTATAAAAGGGGAACACATAGACCAGGGGAACACATAGACCTCCACGGTGGCTTATAAAAGGGGAACACAGCAGATTGATATCTGTAGAAACCATAGTGAGCGTGTCCAAAACATATTTTGTGGATGGTTGTATTTGTTAACGCTTCACATAATCTGATTCTCACATAGTTTCATGAATTCCTTCGCAATTGTCGCTTCACAGTAAATGAAGATCACCTGATTTAATAAATATAGAAGTGTAAAATATAAAAACGTCAGAGCATCTTTGTGTCAATCAGTTGTATCATATTTAATTAAAATAATTCTATTGATATATAGGCCTACATTACATGTCCAAGGGTTAAGTATTAGGCATCTGCTACACATGGAACATGTGTATAATATAATCTTAACATTAAACATGTGTATATAGTCTAAACATTGAACATGTGTACATAATTTGAACATGGAACATGTGAATAACATAATCTGAACATTGAACATGAGTATATAATCTGAACATTGAACATGTGTATATAATCTGAACATTAGACATGAGTATATAATCTGAACATTGGACATGAGTATATAATCTGAACATTGGACATGAGTATATAATCTGAACATTGGACATGAGTATGTAATCTAAACATTGGACATAAATATATAATCTGAACATTAGACATGAGTATATAATCTGAACATTGGACATGAGTATATAATCTGAACATTGAACATGAGTATATAATCTGAACATTGAACATGTGTATATAATCTGAACATTAGACATGAGTATATAATCTGAACATTGGACATGAGTATGTAATCTGAACATTGGACATAAGTATATAATCTGAACATTGAACATGTGTATATAATTTGAACATTGGAGATGAGTATATAATCTGAACATTGAACATGTGTATATAATCTGAACAATTTGGACATGAGTATATAATCTGAACGTTGAACATGTGTATATAATTTGAACATTGAACATGTGTATATAGTCTAAACATTGAACATGTGTACATATTCTGAACATTGGACATGAGTATATAATCTGAACATTGAACATGTGTACATAATTTGAACATTGAACATGTATATATATTCTGATATTAAATTCTGCACTTGGAATCACCACCTTTAACCCAAATAAGCACATGACGTTGGGATAATTCTTGTTAATTGTTGGGCCAGCGTCGGAGAGGGTCTACCAACATTTAGACAGCATTGGCACGGCCTCATGTCTTTATAAGTCTGTGTTTATCTGTACTATACATAGAATTACGTTTTTGTCCATGGTGAACATACAACCCCCTCCCCCCCCCTCGACGCCACCCCCGCCTAACTCACTGACATAACCCCCGTCTGTCTGTCACAATCAGAGAAACGTTGGCGACGGATAATAATCTTATTATAATGTATGTTGGTTTAAACATATTTATTTACCGAAGATTACAACATAGTATCACACTACTGAATATAATCTCCTCAAAAGACAAAAGAAATCAGCTAAACATGAAACAGAACAGTATGACGATAAACACTAAAAAAAAATCAATTATTTAGTAGTTGTCATGGTTATAACGTTGGTTTGATTGCAAATAATGAAAATTCAAGAAATAATTGTGACGTACATAATATAAACAGCATTGCCGAGCATGTTACAGTTGGCTAGCATTGGAATTAATTATGTGAATATGTTAGAATCATAAATATATTTAGATACTGCTTCATTAATTTTAAAATTGATCGCTTTTGTTACCACCTTGTAATATAATGCTTATAATTGCTGAGGTACTCTTATCATCGGTATAATAATGTAATATTTCAAATAAATCTCCTCTAGGTCCGCTTTGCATGGGACAATCACTAAAATAATGTTTAACAGTTTTGGAGCCGCCAGAACACCTGCACTGTGAATTATCGATGCAACCTTTAGATAACAAGTGTTCATTCAAATTGCTGAATCTCAGACCGTTACTCAGAAAGAACAACCTGAATGAATCTGGAACCCATGAGGTAATATGCTCTTTATTACATTTGTTACGAAAGTGGGTAAATTGAGTAGTGTATTCTGATGATCTAAATCTTGTATCTTGGGTATTAAAGAATTGTGTGTACTTTGGAAAAAAACTGTTTTGATATTGGTTTGAGCTAGCTTTTATAATACGAAACGTTGGAGAAGCTGATGAACGGGTATTACGAGAATGCAGGCGTTCTGGCATACAATCAGTCAGGTATTGTGCAAGCATTTGCAAAATAAAATCATGCTATGTGCATCTCTATAAGCGTTTCCAATGGTAGGCCTATAGTGTATGTTGCAGTTGTCAAGTGTTTAAAAAGTTTTGTATACTACCTTCGCTCCCACAAACACGTTGGATTTTCTTTTGGATCATCAACTCAAACTCTGGTCCAACTGTGTGATCATTAAAACAACATCAAATTAACGCTGCCTGGAGCCTACTCCCCAAATGACCCAATGTTGTTTCCCAGCAGACACAAGACGTTGTATCAATGTTGGTTTAACGTTGGACCAACGTTAAGTCAACATTGATTCAAAGTCATGTGTCTGCTGGGTTGTTTGAATGTTGGACAACCTTACCGACACTGGCCCAACATTGTACTTTTATCCCTTTATTAGATATTTAACAGTTATTGAAGTAGATTGTTTATTTCCGCCCGAAATTATTTATTAAAAATGCCCCCCCCCCACCTGGCGTTTGCATGTCGGTCCCCTTAGCCTCTCCCCTGATGCCCCCCCCCCCACCTGGAGTTTGCATGTCGGTCCCCTTAGCCTCTCCCCTGATGCCCCCCCCCCCCCCACCTGGAGTTTGCATGTCGGTCCCCTTAGCCTCTCCCCTGATGCCCCCCCCCACCTGGAGTTTGCATGTCGGTCCCCTTAGCCTCTCCCCTGATGCCCCCCCCCACCTGGAGTTTGCATGTTGGTCCCCTTAGCCTCTCCCCTGATGCCCCCCCCACCTGGAGTTTGCATGTCGGTGCCCTTAGCCCCCCTGATGCCCCCCCCCCACCTGGAGTTTGCATGTCGGTCCCCTTAGCCTCTCCCCTGATACCAAACAACAGACATTGATCCAAGGCATGTTTATCAATATATGAACATCTGTGCCTCTGGCCTAACATTAAGCAAGCATTAGGGGAAGAACGGGCAAGACAGGACTGTGGGCAAGACGAGACATTGGCTTTGTAACTTTGACATGTGAACGATATTGTGTGATAATACATATATTTTAAAGGCATAAGAGTGCCTGATAATTTGCCAATCAAAACTAAATCATTGGCTAGAGCTGTTGTCTTAAATTAACAATTAGCCCAAAACCATATCCCGTCGTGCCCAAGGGACTAAGGGCAAGATGGACCACATACGTTATTGTTAATAGACTCCCTATAAGTTTTGACCATGAGCCATACTGCGTCATATTATATATAAAAGGTATAGAATTGCCTGATGGGTAACATTAAAAAAAATGTGCTCAGCTGTTGGGTCAGAATTGCTCTACTGTCGGGTCAAATCAACAAGTTGCCCACCAGCATGTCTCGATGAGCCAAAATGGGGTTTATTTCAATTGTTAATATACACTCCAACTACCGGAGAGGATCACCAAATTATATATCATTTCAAGCATCCATATCCACAGCCACATATACACACTTATATTGCTAATTTAGGGGTGGCATGAAGAGTTATAGAAGCCATAACGTTAGATGGCCCATCTTGCCCGTCCTTCCCCTACGTTTGTTGGATTCAAAACATCCACTTCTACCCTGCGCGCTCACCCTTTTAAAATAAATTACAATGGCATATCAGTGTTTTTGTGTGTGTGTGGGGGGGGGGGAGCGGGGAGGGCAGTTGGAATCTGCTGTACAGTGTAATATTCTTACTGCCCAGAAAAACACAGACAACAACGCACCGCTGCTTTAACCCTTTAAGCTCTCACGATGCATTAAAGCATCATTTTACATCCCTGAAAACAAACCTAATTTCCCTACAACAAAGGGTTTTAGAACTAAAATTTCCATGAAACTTGTTAACCAATACATGGCAATTTCCTGTAATTTTTTGATCCCATCAAATCATCCTTATCCACTACAGCAATTCGCGACTTGTAGTGGATGAAGATGACAATGGTAAATTCAGGCTTGAAACGGTTAACTCTCACAACGCTAAAATAAATTTGTATAAACCATGGAGACCAAAGGATTTGTTTTCAATTTGAAATCAGTCTTAGTTAGCCCTTTCCGTTTCTTTTGAATACCCATATGTTATTGGGCTACGGCCATTACATATTTTTTTCAGTGCGGGGATCGTCTAGAGACGTCAGAATCTGCGACGTTAGTCCAGCATTGACAATAACCCCGACCCTATCCCTGACACAACGTCCCATGGTGAAACACTGGGAGCATGACTTTGCTGCATATGATGGCCCAACGTTAAGCCAGCATTGGGTCAACGTGTTAACTGGTGGATTATAGTGCCGCAGATGATGGCCCAACGTTAAGCCAGCATCGGGTCAACGTCTCGTGTTTTCCGTGATTATCTCATTGACCAAGGCCCTTTAACCCTTTGCTCTCTGACGACGCGCAAGTACACACAAAAATTATTCATATAAACAAATTTTCATTGATTTAATGTTACGGGTCGCGCTAGTGGGTGGAAAGTGAACATTGCGCTAGTGGGTGGAAAGTGAACATTGCTCTAGTGGGTGGAAAGTGAACATTGCGCTAGTGGGTGGAAAGT
Organism: Flabesymbios commensalis; assembly: GCA_964017125.1. Lineage (NCBI taxonomy): Eukaryota > Metazoa > Annelida > Polychaeta > Terebellida > Flabelligeridae > Flabesymbios > Flabesymbios commensalis. The sequence continues at coordinate 111,154,018 of OZ024904.1, read as the reverse complement.
GAACATTGCGCTAGTGGGTGGAAAGTAAACATTTTAATGACAGATTAAACAAAATATGAAATTTAACTGTTTGTTGATTTCTAACCTTTTAGCTCGTTAAGTCCGTTAAGTCCGATATTTTCCAGTGTAGATTCAAAATTGATGTTATGTGACGATCGCATGGGAAGGTAAACCGAGAAGGGCTGATTGGAGGTTTACGATCGCATGGGTAAATAAAGGCCTGAGTAAAGGTTTGATTTAAGAGTAAATGTTTGATCTATTTTGACTCACCATTAGTTGATTGGCTGTTCACCCATTCACAAATTACGCCAGCGAAGACGAGAATTAACCAGACACTCCTTCTCTCAGTCATACTCTGTCAAACTCATCTGAGCTTCCTCGATTAGATGTAAACTTATAATTCACAAAGTATCGTATACTATCCACAGTGTTTCAGCTGATAAACGTATAACAGGAATAATTCCAGGATGCGTGGTGTCTCAGATGATAAAAGAAACACACTGGCTGTAGTTATTATGGTGTAGCCGACGATAGAAATCACTCATACATTCTGCTAACTACTCTTCCATAACAAAAGCTGCGCCGTGATGTACTGCTGTGCTGCCTTTTGGCTTTGTATGGGCAGTATAATTGGCGATGCTATCACCTTATTGTCTACAGATGGGCGGTCTTTTGATACCTTGCATTTTAAATCAGTCAGAGGACGAGTAGTGTTAAATAATACAAGGCGAGTATTGGACGTGTTTCTGGAGAGAGACGTCACCGCGTCATTTAACCCTTAGCGCTCTAGTGTAAACTCCGACCCTTTTGTTCCAAGTGAGCCGATCTACAATGCAAATTTCTAAGTATCCTTATAATATTTGAATCGCACAAGTTAATATACTATAGGGATCCGGGAAATATACTAAAATTACGAGCTTTGCGATAATTATTATTATAATTATTATAATTATTATAATTATTATAATTATTATAATTATTATAATTATTATAATTATTATATTTATAATTATAATTATTATAATTATTATAATTATTATAATTATTATAATTAATATAATTATAATTATAATTATAATTATAAGTATAATTATAATTGTAATTGTGATTATAATTATAATTATTATTATTATTATTATTATAATTACTATAATTATATTTATTATTATAATTATTATTATAATTATAATAATTATAATTATAATAATTATAATTATAATAATTATAATAATAAATATAATTTCAATTATAATTATAATTATTATAATTATTATAATTATAATTATAATTATAATTATAATTATAATTATAATTATAATTATAATTATAATTATAATTATAATTATAATTATAATTATAATTATTATAATTATAATAATTATAATAATTATAATTATAATAATTATAATTAAAATTATTATAATAATTATAATTATAATTATAATTATAATTATAATAATTATAATATTTATAATTATAATTATAATTATAATTATAATTATAATTATAATTATAATTTACGTCTTTCACCAGGTCTAAGGGCCAATCACGCATACAATCACGCACGTCAATCGCCCTAAACCATAAACGATATTGGTCAGTGCGTTGTGGTTCGCAAGGCGTGCGTCAGAATTCGTTGTTGAATATTATTGACGAGAACGCGGAATCGTCATACACCGTTTGCATATCTTCATAAAGGAGAAAAAATATACGCCAAGCTACGACATAACAGATTGGTGTTGCAAAGCCCTCATCATCCCCCCCCCCCCCCCAGTCACCCCCCAGTTAGGCTAGATATAGAGACGAAAATCCTGATTTCTAATTATTGACAACCATGTCAAAAATAGGAAATACGGGAATTTCGTCTCTATATCTAGCCTAACTGGTGAATGTGCAGCACAAAAATTATAAAAATTTGCAGTTCTAATCTATGTACATGTTTAATAAAATCACCGATTTTTTGATGATTTTAGCTTGGGCCAGTCCCTTTAATGTTGGCCCACCGTCCGCGACGATGGCCCAACTTAAACACAACATTGGCGCAGTCCTATTAAGAGCACAGCGGATTTCGGCGAGGGAGTCTCGACAAGTATCTACTGACCGGTAATATCCCATTGAATAATACTGATGTTTGTTACATTTAAATATATATATGTATATATACATATATATATACATATATACATATATATATATATATTTATATATATATATATATATATATATATATAGCGTTATTTTAACACAGAAACATACTCGTTGACCTCAGAAAACAACACGATGTTTTGTTGGTGTTAAAATAAACTTTTATATCTCCGTAAAGTATCTGATAACCCCCATAGAATTGGCGAACCACTTCAATATTCTATCAAATCATCGTAAGATATGTATAAATACAATACCCCGGGCGATTATCATGCGATCGTTGATCAGTGGCGGATAAAGGAATTAACAGACGGGTGGGGTGGGGATCGCCGATTTTTGCAATAAAATACCATTTGATTGACCCCGCGAACGTACGTCATAGGTGAATGGGTTTGATAGGCTACCCAGCAAGCCTGGCCCATGGTAGCTGTTGGGCCAATGTCGTAGACGGTTGGCCAACAGTAAACCAACGTTGGGCCGACCTCTTATGGTTGCTGGGTAACCAGGTAGCAGTGCACACAGATCTATATATCGCTGTCATATTAAACATGAGAAGTTGACTCACTGTTTGTTTAATTTTGGGCCAGCGTCGTAGACGGTGACCCAACATTAAACGAACAATGGTATGTAGGCTTTTTCTATAGGCGCCTCCATAAAGACATTCAAATTTAAACATATTCTGCACAATAAAAATCATAAAACCTTCAATACGCACGTCTATAATGATAACATTGTGTTTTTCAATTTTATGGTGCCTTTTCATGTTACAACCATTGATCTGTAACAACTGTAGCACATGTTACCGTAGACAAGACGAAAAACAGAATTACCATGAAACAAGCAGTAAAGGTTAAAAAACAGTTTCTGACTATTTTCCTTGACAGTACCCAAGTTTACTAAGGTTTACTTTCAATTAATTTATTCACCTCGTGAACGATAAAAAGTTATCTATAGTGTAGCTCGGTGAAGTTCAAAGATGAGGGCTGTTCCATATTAATTGGGTGGAGTGGCTGAAAAAAACTGACTCTTTTATTATCTTAACTTTACACTCAAACTTAGGGCTTGTTTTATCTTTGGGTGCATGGTACCAAGGGTTTGTTTCATCTTTGGATGTATGGTACCATTATCACCTGGTTTACAAATCATAATCACATTGCAAAATCAAAAACACGCCTATTGGCGAAGTGCAACGCTTCTCGGCGCCAAATTGTCAACTTTTTCAGAAATTTTTCACAGTATCGACTAAAAAAAGGCGAAAATGTTCAATTAATGTCAAATAAAGGTGTGCACGGAGCAATAGTACATCTTACGAAGCTCCACGCATGGAATTTACATGGAAAAGATGAATACATTTCTCAGACAAGAGAAAACAGTTTTGGTACCCTACCTCAAAACTCAACACGATTCCATTTAAATGTTATTTTTTTTAAATCTATTTGTATATATACACTCTATAATGTGATAGATTATGTTACATTAAGTTTTTCTACGCCACTGATATCTCATTTATTTGTCTAATGACCTGCGTAGACAATAAACAGCTGAAACTTTGTAAAATCAGTGTTGCATGCCTATGGGAGCAATGTGAGGACGTCTATTGGTGCAACTATGTATAATTTTGTTAGTATTGGTAGGCCTATATGGCTATATTGGGTACAAATTTGTTTTATAATCTACGGCTATTTTCTTAAGCCGGCCTCTAGGCCTTAAGATTATTGTGCTATGTAGCCTTCGACTAGAATAAATACATTTAAATAATATTTATAATATAACCTGATAGTCTAGACTATAGCCTAATGCTACTAATCTATCAACTTATGTTTCCTCATACTTCACATAGCCATCACATACCACTGGGAAATTGTTTTGGTGTCATTTTGATCCCCATATCATCAACCCTTTAATTACTATGGCCACTAAAAAAGAAATGCTCGCTGGCGCGTTTCAGGAAAAAGTTTCCATCACATCTTGTTTTAATTTGGCAAATATGCTCAGCTATGTCAGACAATGACCTGATTCCCTTTTAGGAGCAAACATTTGAAAATGGCCGTTTAGCGGTCATTTTGAATTTGAGTAATTTTGTGATATTTGAGTAACTAAAAAAAATACAAAATAGCTGGACCATGAATATAAAACATAATGGAAGTCTCACACAAGGATAACCAATGACAAATTTTTCACTAATAAAATCCAAAATGGCTGCCAGTAGGCCATTTCAATTTTTTTCCCTTATTATTTCGGAAATCTTGCATGATAGCTGATCTAAGAACTTCTGCTCCCTCATACTTCACATAGCCATCACATGCCACCGGGTAAATTTTGGTTACATTAGATTCCCATAAAATCAACACTTTAATCACTAGAGCTAAATACTCTTTAGCGCATTTCAGGGAAAAGTTTCCAGCAGATCTTCTTTTTATTTGGCTAATATGCACAACAATGCCAGCCAATGACCTGATGAACGTTTGGTAGTAAACGATTTAAAAATGAATTGAAATATTTGAATTTGAGAAATTTTGTGATATTTACGTAACTCAACAATAAAGCAAAAAAAGCTAGACCATGCATATAGAGCAAAATTTGAGGACTCACACAAGCATAACCCATGACAAATTTCGCAGAAATAAAATCTAAAATAGCCAACTAGAGGTCATTTTCAATTGTTTTTTTCCTCATTATCTCGGAAATCTTGCATAATAGCTGAAGCAGTAATATAAAATAAAACTTAAGAAAGTTTGCTGGTCTATATCAAATTTAAAATGACCGATTGGCGATAACGGATGCTTTCGTGTTCTTTCCGAACAACACTCTTTCTAGTTAAAGACAGTTATTAATCTTACTTCATAGCCTACTTGTTCTATCACTGTTCTGCCATTTATAGGTAAGCCTATAGGTCTACACGAGGCATGGTAGTCTGATATTAGGTCCAATGGGCCTATAGGTCCATGAAAAGCTAATAGCCCAGACCTGCGATTTACTACACCGTAAAGGCGTGGAGCATGGATTGTTGTTCTCCTTTTATCTAAGTTTTTTAGTGGTGACTGAAAGCGATATCGACTTCAACTCAAGATACAGTAAGCCTACATAACTGTTTAATGTTGTTTATAACATATGAGCTGAGCATGGGATGTAGGGCCTAGCTGTAATGTCACTGATTCTAACCAACCGGTCCTATTATCGACCTGATCAATCAAGATACAGTAGGCTGTCAGAGGGGTCCTGACCGACCCCCCTTGAGCTGCCCCCATAACCCCAATATTTTTCTAAATTTTACCTCCTGACCGCCTCCTTGACGAAAGCCTTGACCCAGTAAACTAGAGACGCTGGCCCAAAGTTGGTTCACCGTTAGCCTAGCGTCTACGACGTTGGCTCAACAATAAACCTAATGTTTGCTGGGTACGACAGTCCTGGCTAGTTAGCACCAACCGTTGTAGGCTTCTAAGGCCTTGTTAGTCAGGGCAGATCCAGCTTTTCACTGACGGGGGGGGGGTAAAACTTGACAAAGGAATATTTCATTGCAGCGCGGGCTCCGAGAAGCCCATCCCTGGGATTTTTTTTATTTTCAAGGGCTTTCCCCTGAAATCTAGGGCATACTGGGCACTGCTTGTCCCTCAGTGAGTGTGGAACCACTTCATAAGGAGACCCCTATATAAGATTATATTTTTTTAGAAGAGGGGGGCCCGAAACCACCCCCTTGGATCTGCCCCTGCTTACTTATTATAATTTTTAAAATTATTTTATACTTAACCCGGATCTTTTTCATATGGCAATATAAGCCTAGAGATTAGAAATTAAACTTACGTTAGTTTAGTATTTTTCTGCGCTTTTGAATATTTTATCCCTGCCCAACAAGCTAGGTTGGGGGCAGATGTTAGGCCTGCCCCCCCCCCCCTTATGCATCACACCGGATGTGACGCTACATGAACTTCCCTTAGCCAAAATAGCTTTACGTAGGCCTGATTTTATTTTGTATATAGCTGACATCTGATAATCCCCATCGTACCCCATTACCATGGTTATAGTGATAACTATTTTTTGAAGTAAATGTTTCTAATAGAAAGTGTGGGCTGTGATAATTAACATAGGCCTAATCATCTGAATGTGTTGGTAGACGTATATATATGCCTAGACTTGGTAATATGACGTTAAATAGGCCTACTACATTTATCGATTATACATGATAAAAACAGTGTAGGCAATATAACAAAAATATCTTGGGGGAGGGGGGAAACCCCCTGCGTCCCCCTCTTTATCCAGAACGTGGATCCACAACTGAAAAATGTTTGAAAATAACATGCTTTCTATAGGCGTGTGCTGCACATTGCTCCAATAGGCTGCACATTGCTCCAAAGAACTTCAGTTTTGGCGAATAATTACAAAATAAAGCTACCAGTTTGCTCTCCAGCTGTTAAGTTGTACAGTCTGGACTCTAATCTCTATCATTCGATTAATTTCTGACGTTCATATAGCTACTTACCAGCTAAAATGGGTTTGAAAAGGACTATCAGGAATATCAGGATGGGTGGCCAACTGTTTTCATTCGTCTGAACAAACTACATAATAAGTCTAATTTGTGTTGATGGGTCGAGCCACACAGCTCGGCCAAGTTCGACGATGAGGGCTGTTCCATAATAATGGGGGAGGGAGGCGTGGTGTAGTGGCTGCGCTACATGCCTGTGACGCCGGAGGTTGCAGATCAGGTGTGATATGGGGGGGGCATAGTGTAGTGGTTACGCTACATGCCTGTCACGCGGGGGCTTGTATAGGTGTGATAGTGATATGGGAGGGAGGCATGGTGTAGTGGTCACGCTACATGCCTGTCACGCCGGAGCTTGTATACGTGTGATATGGGAGGGAGGCATGGTGTAGTGGTTACGCTACATGCATGACACGCCAGAGCTTGTATAGGTGTAATATGGGAGGGAGGCATGGTGTAGTGATTACGCCACATGCCTGTCACGCCAGAGCTTGTAGAGCAGGTGTGATATGGGAGGGAGGCATGGTGTGGTGGTTACGCTACATGCCTTTGTTATTATGTATCGATCGTCTCGAACAAAAATTTGAGAAAACCAAACAGAATAGGCCTAATCAGTAAGAAATAAAAGTGATCCCCATTGATAATGACACTGATGACAACGGCAATGAATGGGAAACTGTGGGTGCCAAAAAACAAAGAATAGGATAAAAACTCGCACAGAAGTCATTAGTTATTTTGGTTCAATTGGTTCTCAAAATAAAATGACAAAAAGAAAAAAAGTGAGAGAAAATAAGAAACTGAAACAACAAACCAGCCATAAATACCCAGCTAAAAAAGTCACACAACTGAATAAAAGACAACCAAATAAAAGTGATAGGAATAACCAAAATGGCAACAAGGATCGTCATAATAGTAGTTTAAGTAGTAGTAGCCCTACAGAATGCAGCAGTATCACTAGTACTAGCAGCAGCAACAATAGCAGCAGCAACAGTAGCAGCAGTAGTAGCAGCAGCAACAGCAGCAGAGATAAAACACAATCTATTAACACGATCAATGGACTATCCGCCAATAATAATAATACAAACTTGACCAGACAGATTCCCGTCAAGTCTAATAAAAAAAAGTGTGTCATTGGTGACTCTAATATGCGCGGACTAGCCAAACAACTAAAACCGAAACTTGATAACCCAGATGCCGTCTGTGTATATAAAACATCTGGAATGAGAATAGGACAGTTGATTCCTCGATTAAAAGGATATATATGTGAGGACACCGATGTAGTTGTCCTCCACCTCGGTACAAACGATATTAGTGGACCAATAAACAAGATAAAGGAGGACATTAACAAATTAGCTGAAAAAATGGAGGGATTCAAAAATACACATTTCTACGTGGCTGAAATCCCCCCTAGGAGCCAGAAGAAATATAATGCCCACATTCACGACATAAATTGCCACATACGTGAAATATGTGTAAAATTGTTCAACGCCGACTATTTGCCCACTCCCATAAACAAAATCCATCTTTATCGTGGTGGGATCCACTTAAATGAGGAAGGACAGCAAAAACTGACTTCTGCCATGGCTGAAGTGCTCAACAATCACTCTGCTAATGGTCAGTTTTTTCCCATCAGAACAATCATCACACGGACATAGCCGATGTAAATAGAGTAATTAATAATGATCAGGACAGAAATATACGTGTACTGTCATGGAACATTAATGGTTTAGGAAACAAAATGACAGACCCTGATCTTGTGGCATTTATCCGAAACTACGATATAATATTTTTTATAGAAACAATGAAAGGGAACGATTTTACATTGGCAATACCTGGTTATAAATTCCATCATGTGAATAGAAAACATAAACATAAAAATGCCTGTAGAGCTTCTGGTGGTATTGGCATACTTATTTCAAATAAATATGCAAATTTAACTAGGATAGATCATACCTACGACTATTCGGTATGGTTGACATTAGCCACAGACTGTTGTCAGAAAAACATTAAAATTGGCTGTGCCTATATACCACCAGAAAACTCATCATATGTCGCTGTAAGAAATGATTATTTTACTATGCTAGAAGAGGAAGTGGCTGGATATATTGAAATGCATCACATCCTATTATGTGGTGACTTTAATAGTCGTACTGGTCAGGATCACGACTATGAATCGGGGGGTAGCAGATATCAATGCAAATGTTGCAAGTGAACGTTCTAATGAAGATATAGTCAGTAACAAATATGGTCAACTTTTACTAAATTTTTGTATAAACACAGGTTTCAAAATAGCCAATGGGCGCATGTTTAATGATAATGGTATAGGCCGCTATAAATACTACTCTCCAAATGGTTCAAGCACAATAGACTATCTGATCTTTGATGAAAATAACATAATCAGCAAATTTGACGTTCTACCGAAATTGGTAGAATTGGTTTCCAACACTAAACTCGATTGCAACCCCTTAAAAATAGACACCTGTGTAAATGACACATCATCTCGGTCTAATGTTTTTATGAGGCAAGACGAGAAAAGGGAAGAATATCAAATAGCTCTACGGAATGAGCAGGCATGTCATGCATTTGAGGAAATGCTGTGTGCCGCCACCGAGGGGTGTAATACTGACACTCTATGTGACATGTTCAATGGTATGCTAGAAATTGTAGTTTCGCCATTATTCCCAGCAAGGAAACATATTTCGAAGGAAAGGAAGTGCACGCAAAATAATTTCCCCTCTAACCCTTGGTATGATAAAGAATGTAAATCCTTGAAGTATGTTGTTAATAATATCGCTAAGCATAGAGACTTCAACGCACAGCAAGACGAATATAATATACTGTTATGACAATATAAGCAATTAATCCAAAGAAAGAAAAGACAATACCAGCAAGCCAAACTTAGTGAGCTGGAAAATATGAGAACAGAAGATCCTAATTCTTACTGGAAATTCTGGAAATCCTTAAATCCTAGAAATGTCACTACAGGGCCTACATTGGAAGACTTTGTGAACTATTTTGAACAACAAGTCTACCCACCCCATGTGGATTATTTTGACTATGAACACATGAATAATATTATAAAGCAAGTTACGTCATTCCAACATAATGTAGAGCACGATAAATCCAATATGACACAGTTCCTAAACAGTCCCATAACTGCGAAAGAAATTAAAAAGGCGATTCAAAAGTTAAAATGCAAGAAAGCAGCGGGTGTAGATGGTATTTCTGCCGAATTTTACAAATATGGATGTAATGAGCTCTTGCCAGCATTAGAATTGTTGTTCAATACCATTCTTACCAATATCCATCTAGATGGGCTACCGGTATAATCCACCCGATCCACAAAAAGGGGGACCATGGCGTTCCAGATAATTACAGAAAAATCACAGTCATGCCGTGTATTGCGAAACTATTTGAATCTATACTTAATAACAGACTCTCATTTAAAAACGAAGTATGTAATGATAATGATCCCTATCAAGCTGGTTTTAAAACCAATTCGCGAACTACGGACAATATATTCATACTATTTGCCATCATAGATAAACAAAGGTGTCTTTCTAAACCCCTGTATACATGCTTTGTCGATTTCACAAAAGCATTTGACTATATTGATAGAACAGCATTATACTACAAATTATTGAACAGGGGAATAGACGGCAATTTGCTAAACATAATAAAAAGCATGTTTTCTAAAGCAGAGTGCCGTGTAAAATGGGACTCGCGTATCAGTGACATATTAAAAAGCGAATTTGGGGTTCTACAAGGCGGTATGCTCAGTCCCAAACTATTCACGAAATTTTTACAAGACATATCCGCATCATTTGACCAAGATCAAGGTATCGCTGTGGACACCTTACTAATGGTATATCTGTTATTTGCAGATGACCTTGTCCTTTTTTCAGAATCTGCCGAGGGATTACAAAAACAGCTAACTGCCCTGTATACATATGCTTCCCTATGGCATATCATAGTTAGCATTCCTAAAACAAAAGTTCTTATCTTTAATGAACGTTACACAACAGTATGCGGAAGCTTCCACTATGGTGATAACATTATAGAAAAGGCTGAACAATATAAATACCTTGGTGTAGTGTATAGTACCAAGTCCGCTAATAACGTGTTAAAAGAAACTTTTTCTCATCTTGCTTCCCAAGCTGGGAAAGCAATCTTTGCTCTACGTAAACAGTCCCGTCCAGTGGTCGGTAAATTGTCACCCACTATTGCGTTCAAGGTATTTGATTGCCAAATATTGCCCATACTAGAATATGGAAGTGATATATGGTATACAGGCGATGATGTTAACGATCTGGAAAAAATCCATCTAAAATTTATTAAATCCACACTTGGCGTTAGAAAGCAAACACCTACTCCTGCAATATATGGGGACACGGGTCGATTTCCACTGATCATCCGGCAACACATAAAAGCTGTAAAATATTGGTGTAGAATTCTAAAATTATCTCGGAGCCATCCAGTCAGAAATGCCTACAATATGCTACTTGAGCTAGATGCCATTGGCTTCACGAACTGGTGTTCCCGTATTCGCTCTGTCCTCGAACGAACCGGGCTTGATCAAACTTGGGAATCACAGAATATTGGGGATACAAATAAATTCATGCTTTCATTTAAAGAATCAATAGTTAGAATATTTACACAGCAGTGGAGAAAAGATATTGAGAGCTCGAGTAAGCTGCGCACATATGCATTAGTAAAAAAATATTTCTGTGTTGAACCATATATCTTGCACATAAGGGGGAACCACCTCATAACAGCAATGGCGAGATATCGAATGAGCTCACATGATCTAAATATAGAAAGAGGACGATTCAATAATCCAATCACTCCAAAAAATCAGCGAATATGCACAAGGTGTCAATTAAACGAAATTGACGATGAAATACATCTTCTTCTCCACTGTTGCGCTATGAAGAATGAACGCGAAATCTTGTATGATTCTGTAGCCGCAATTATCAATATACAACCGACAAATGAAATGTTTCTAGGAATTACGACATCTAGAGACATAACAGTGGTGAAGTCACTAGCGCTATTTATTTATGGTTGCTTTAAACAAATTAAGGGCTAAAACTACTGAGTATAATAAATCTGTCACCTGTCGCTATATTATTCATATTATCATGCCCTCATGATCTGACTTGGGTATTACCACATATCAAGACGGTTGTTGCTCTCAGATCTTATTATTTGGCTTTTTTGGGCCGGTTAGGGACGTTTCCGTCGCCTTTGTTATCAGACGAGGTGGGGCCTTATGGAGGATTTCAGAGTTGCTAAGTCAACTGATTTTCTCCATGAGGTCGGGAATGTTTTTCTTCGATTGTAACTCCGAGTATGTGGTTCTAACTAGGTCGTGATTGAAACAGTATGAATTAAACAATATAGTGAATTATAAAAAGGCTTAATGTTTTTGTGCGAGGGCCATGTCCTGTGTGAATTGCACAAATAATTTTTAACCGCCATTACTACTGTTATTACGTCGTTAAGTTTGCACCATTAGTCAATCTCAGGGAATCTCCGCGCTCATAGCGACTGTGCTTGCGTGGTCACATGACACGGAGCTACCTGTTTACGCCATATTTATTGTACTCGCATGATATTATATTTAATTTTAAAAAATACCATATAATTTTTACCATTGGCTTATTGCATACTCCAGTTACTGTAGCATAATCATGCACTTGTATATATTTTAGGTTTCTACGCTTTCCAGAGTGTCTTTTTTGCTACTATATATAATTAGTATGTCATACGACGTAGTAGCTATTTTATCTCTGGTTTTGGTGCGGGAAACAAAATGATAGACCTCTATGTTATCTTGGCAATGCCTTTTATTTCATTTTTAGTAGTAGTCATTTATATTATCGAAATACCCAGTTTTTATTTTGGCAATGCCACTTAACATGATTTTAGCTGTGTATGTCATACCATGTATATTATCATATGATTTTAACAAACTAACAATCTTGTATATACATGTACATATATCTCTTTCATTTCTATGACAAATAAGTCTGTGATGACTTTTCTTTTCTGTCAATAAAATATCTGTCTGTCTGTCTGTATGCCTGTCCTGTGTGTATTGATAATTATGACGTCACTATGTATTGTTAGTACGCTGGTTTTGTGTACACTGTGTATATGTATGGCAGACAGTTAGGGGTAGTCTATTGTACTCTATTCCTGTATGTTCTCAGCCGTTCTTTTTCTAGATCTTTCTGGTTATTGTGGAATCCTCTGAATTATAGAAGCTACAAGAACACTGTTCACCTTATTGGATATTTACACACTAGTGGACATTTGAGGACTGTTAAGATTAATGTAAGTGTCTTGTTTACTTATTGTGAACTTGTCTGTCAAAGAAATTGTGAAGTATTGTCAGAACTGATATCATCACAGCGAAAATTACTTGATTAAATACATTGTTATTGTCACTTAAATGAGACATTAAGTTTTCATTTATTATTCTGACGCTGATCGGTTCGAACTTCAGGGTAAATTGGTTTATTCAATTCCCCTGGACAAACTTTAAATAGAGCCAAAGTAAAACCCGATCTGGAGCTCGTAACAAGATTAATTTTGACTAATTTTGAAATATTTTCAAAAATTATTTTTAATCACTGTGATATCATTTTGACAATTACTATTATACTATTGTCTAGTATTTCACCTTGAGCCACGAAAGTTTCATAAAAAATCCTACACCAGAGGGCCTTACTGCTCTGATTAAAACAGATTTAGTTCAAGTGTGTAAACGATTATACATCGATTTGAAAGTTTCCATGAGAAAATATAAGCTAAGGAAATTTATAGCTGAATATTGTGTTGATAATGATGAGTGTGATGCAGACTCTCTTAATATGTTTCTGATTGATACTAGTTCAAATGAACTTAAACTAAAAAAATTAGAACTGAAACTTAAAATCGAAGCAGAGCTAAAACAGGGAGAATTAAAACAAGAACAGGCATTAAAACAGACAGAATTAAAATTAAAACAAGAGCACGAATTAGAGTTGAGAAAAGCAGAGTTAAAATAGGCAGAATTAAAACACGAGCAAGAGTTAAAGCTAAGAAAGGCTGAATTAAAGCAGGCAGAATTAAAACAAGCACATGAGTTGAGACAGGCAGAAATAGAAAAATAAAGTAAAAAAGCTGGAATTGAGAGAGAAAGCGAATGTGAAACACGAACAGAAATAGCTAAGGTAAAAGCTGAAAATCCTCATGCAGCTTCGTCGCATGCACTGCGCCAAAGTTGCCGTCTCCAGCATAAGTCGGGGACAAATGATGCAGCGCTTTCTAGCACAGTCATAATCTTGCCCCGATGGTGTGTCTGTTATCACACACAGGCGCGCCCGGAAACGTCACCGATGAGGTAACGCAAGGACGTCGTCGGTCGCAGGCGGTCCCGCCATAGGCGGACTGTATGTCGCCTCTGATGATGCCTACATTGAGATTTGTGTCCATATACGCCAAGTGGTAGCACTGTGATTCACTCCGCCATTGACACGATTGAAAGAATAAAATATATCCCAGTTGAGCGTATAAAGTGATGCATGGATAACCGATGAACAGTTTTAACAAAAGGCTTATAGCCTACTTTAACCTGTTCAGTTTAATGTGACTATCAAGCTTTTGGCAACACTTTTTTAAATAATAAATGTGCGGGTGCAGATCTCCTATAGCATCAAGTGTAAATCTTTGCTAGTCTAATGTTGACACATGGAGTATTTTTCATTCATTAAAAACTGTAAATTGCACTAACAAATAATCACCAGTTGCTCATAAAATGAAATGAAATGAATATCGGATTTAGGCCACATATGTGCACATATAAGCTAAACTGGGCCAGGAGACTCTCCTGAGGATGCTGAGATAAATGAGATGACATTGCCCACCAGACACATGATTTGAAATTCGAGGCCTGGTGGTCTGAGGCTGAGCACGCTAACTCTTAGTCACGGAGTTTCCCCACAATATTAAATCATTACGAGTGAGCGGGCAAGAAATATTTTGTTCCTTTGAAACTCGAAGGTCAGAGTGGGGATCGAACCCACGATCTCCGACTTTTCAAAGAGACAGCTTTAACCACTGCACCAGGGCCCCTGCCTGACCTTAGTTGCTCATAAAGCAAAAATATCTGGCAGCTAGTAAACAATCATTAATTGTGGGACAAAAACATGTTTTCGGGCCAGTAAATGATGAAGTCAGGTCAAAAGGAGAATATTGTTTTCAGCTTAGTAAAATTATCAAGTGTTATACAATTAAGGTGAGTATTGAATTTGAATTGATTTCTAAATAATTGGTTTAAACATATTTATTTAACGAGGATTACAACAGAGTATTAAACTAATGAAAATGCTTTCCTCAAAGATAAATAATTAGGTTGTATTAGTACCGAGATGCAATGAATATAATATAAACCCGATTATATATAGGCATATCAAGTATTAAATTAAAACTAATTATGCAATGTAAGTATAGTTAATATATATTTTTCATTTGATGTTGTTATGTAGCTAGAAGCCTACATGGCATGCGATATAAATTGTTATTATTTTGTTCCAGCAAATACGAGACGTCTGTAGGTTGGTTTTATGATAGGACAGCGTCGCGCGTGGTGAGCCAGCATTGTACCAACATTGGTCTAACCAATAATACTGGGGTGGATCGATGAGGTAAACTACTCGAAAACACGAAACATTCAGCCAATGCTGGGCACGACTGCGACGGGGCCACAGCATTAGCCCAACATTGGCTGGATGCATTTGGTTTGCTGAGAAAGACGGAGGTGCAGGGCGATGCTGATCAGCCAACTGAACACATGACGTTGTATCTGAGCATCTGGAGAGAGAGTAAGCGAGGCGAGGGAGTGTCCGAGTGATGCTCGTGGCTTCTGATAGAGCTGGCCTCGAGCTCTATATAATATTATCTACACACGCACTGATCCCCGCATATATAACATCAGATCGACACAGATCTCCATGTGATAATAAATAGCGTGAAGTCATTGTAGACAGCATATTACAACTGTTGTATGTCTGTTGCCAATACCATAACCAAAGTATTCTACCGTAATTAGATATAATAGTAACTTACAAAAAATATCAGTAACTCACAAAAACATCATACCAAATAATTGAACTATTTGAGCAGTAGTCAATTTAAATTAAAAATATGTGTGTCGATTATCGATATGTGAAACAGATGAGGTGAGATATCATGAACGCTTAACACTTGTTTTCAGGAGTGTTTACACTTTTAACGGGATGATATTGACAAAATTAAAACAACTATCAGATCAAATGTAATTTTAAAATACATGGCATAACTATATAAATAAAGAACTGCATGGTACCTTTTTTGCGCACATAAAAGGGAGAATAAGCCCCAAATAACATAATGTATCTTTTCACAACAATTATAATAGAAGCTGGATCGTTATGCTTCACTGAGCCATAATATCGTTAAAATGGACAGATAAGTAAAATTTTTGACAGACAGACAGAAATGTTTATTATACCAAATTGCATGGCTGGGAGACTCTAGCCGCTATCGTGAGGGCCACCCACAATTTCAATAAACGCGAAACGCTGACCCAAAGCTGGCCCGATGACGGTCCAGCGCCTACGACATCGGACGAACATCAAACCACCACAGGCCGTACGTCTAGTGCCCGCTAAGAATATGCATTTATAAAGTACTAGTTATTGCCATCAGCAAGACAACAACTGACAAACATGATGACTATGGCGGACTCCTACAATCACTAGCAAATATTAAACATATATTTTATTGACATTTGGGAATTGAACGAAATTTTTCAGTGATTGCATAATGAACGCAGGGTATATCTAAATTAGTTTTTAAATCATATTGCTCGAGACGAAGCAATGTTTAAATCTAAGGTATTTCAAAGGCATCTAAATAATTTGGATTGGACTAAAATATGTGTACATAAAATATACCATTTTGACTCATAGAGGGACTGCGCATGCGGGTATAGACCAACACTTTTCACTCAGCGAATCATGACAACGCAGTACTTCAAGAAATTCGCAAGAGCCTAACACAGTGGAAGGTGGAGCTGTGCTTCGTCTGGATGGAGATAAGATGTTACGTTACAGGGCACATCTAGTGACCAAGCCATATCAGATTAAAATGTTTGCAGTGATGTATAATATCAAAGGAGCCCCATGCTGGCATCTAACCCTCCACCTGCTGATTGGGCTCATGGAGGCGGTACATGTTATCCAATCCTGTATATCTTATCAAAACCACTGTGAACTAATGATGACTGCGACGCCGCGTTGCATTTGATAAAGCATGGGGGTGAAAAATCTTTGAAGAGACGACCAATTTTAAATTCAAGATAAAGCCGGAATTAAATTATATTTCTTTGGGTCGGGATTTTCATACTAGTAATTAACAGGAAAACCCCATTTAATTGAAGCCACGCAATTTAATCGGATTATATTTTTCCAACCCTACATTTTGTTGTATAAGTTTAATGCAACAAAACTTCAAATATCCATGGTTGATATCCACGCCACAGCACAATTTCGCAATACATCATAATAATATAAGTATATTCATAAATTGGGATCCTATATTTGTTATCTATAAATTAGCCTATAGCCTGACAACTAATATATATTTAAAGATAGTCAGCATAATTCCATTATTTATTTTTCTACTGACGTTAAAATCGCTGCTAAAATTAATGACGTGACATCTAGGCAGAATTTTGTGATCCTACGAGTTATCCTACGTTTTATGCATTTTATTAGGAAGTTTTTAAAACAACAACTTTATAATGTCATCAAAATTTTTAAAAATATTTTGTATTCGATTTGAAAAATGTTAAATATTTTTGCAATCTTGCACACAACGAGTCCCAACTTCAAGCTGGTGCATAGTTCAATTATAATTTGGTGCACGAATATAAATTATTCAAGTGTCCTATAAGATCAGTTTAATAATACGGAGCAATAGTTTTGTTGTCTGAAAAAAATTATGACAAAAACATTCAATACCTTCCAACGGTTCAGAATAGCACACAAATTACAGTCACTTTCTCATACATCCATTCGCATAATTATTATCGAGAGAGATAGACTTGCATAATTTGTCAACTTGCAAACAAACAAATAAATTAATTTAGCCTATTCAGCATAATTCAGCCTACATGTATCATTAATAAATATTTTTCCAGAATAAGAAAAGATATAAAACAAATTTTGGACTAATTAACCGATTACTGGAATATAAAATAATATTCCAATTATAGTCACAATTGCTTCTACACAGTCCAGATAAATTGTTTTCATTATTGGTGAGTCTATGCCGCAGATATTGTCCAGTTTTCAATGAACAGTGTCATGGGGGGGGGGGGGCTACTCCCCCGACTCATCCAAGTGGGCGGAGGCGTTAACACCAGACATAACATAACTGCCATGTAAGCGTTGAATCTTTGTTGTTTTAATGTTAGGCCGGCGTCGCAGATGATGAACCAGCATTAGGCCAACTCGTATTTGCAGGGATTAACAATAAGGACATCACAGACACACTAAAACAGGCAATGATTAACATTACGTGATTCTTTATAAATGAACTCTATTATGGCCAGCCTAGTTTACGGAATACGGAATCACATTAATATAATATATTTATTTCGTACTCGGGGTAAATGTAAATGCAATTGAACATGCAATTGACTGCCATTATAACCCGGTAACTTTGGCCTAAAACCCTGTTCATCTCATTTCATTTCATGTAAACACCGGGTAACTAAACTGGTAGCCACAGAACACACACCTGACCGACTGTGTCCGGGATGTCTGTAATATATACATAGTAGAAAAGGAAATATAAGCAGATTGTTCTATTTTCCAGGATTGTAGCAAAGCAACTCACGTATAGTAACTCAGATATATAATAGCATAGTATTTAAGTAGGATATGTGAACATATGCTTCTATGTTATAAAAAATATAACAAGAAACAACAAAAACAGATATTCCAAAATCTAGCTTATTAAATAATGTCCCCAATCGGATATATTATAATAGTATTAATTGTATGTAATCATCGTTTTCGACAATTAACTTTATTATAAGACATTACGACAATTTACATAGTTAGTAGAATTAATATTGAGATTTTCTCTTCCGTTATGTCACGTTTGCGCAGTATTCAATCTCTCATAATATATTCTTTACAATATCTCAAAAATAATAAGGAAACAGGTCTCTATTTTGTTAAATAGCAATAATATATTATTGTGAAGAGCCCTCTGGTGAATGCCGGCGATATGAAAATATATTACTTTGATACATAATCGGTCTTCCATGTCTTATCCGACTGTGAGCCACAAGCTGTAGCCATAACCAGGCCCCGATTCTTTCCCTGATGACGGCACTCGTAGTGCACATAATCAGACGCATACGGTGTTCGCCTGCTTACCGTTTCTCTGGACAGTGGGGACCGATTAGCCGGCATATCACACGTAGTCAGTCACAAACGGCAATCTACTGTGTTACAGACGACCTTATTTGGCGCAGTGATGACAATCATTATATTACTAGATTTTCAAAATTGGTGCCAAAATGTGTTGAATCAGATCTTGATGCATTTTTCTTGCAATTCGAAGATTTGGCTGCAGGAATGAAATGGGAGAAATATGATTGGGCCATTTTGATACATACAGCTGTATTTGGTAAAGCTGCTACTGTTATTGCTGCCATGTCGCAAGAAAATAAATTTGATTATGATGAGGTAAAGAGTGTTATTCTGAAAGCTTATGAATTGAGACCTGAGGCATATCGTCAGAAATTCCGCAACAACCGTAAAAATGAAAAACAAACTTTTGTAGAATTTGTTGTCCTTGATGTAAGACGCGTGGGTAACCGCCAATGCTGCCAGAAAATAGTCTATGTATTTAGCCGAGTTGTAGCTCTCAGAACTGCAGTCCGAAACAATGAGTCTGCCCGGTGGAACTTTTTTCTCCCAGGGCCATTTTTCCTTGTCTTTATGAATTTTTGGTAGAGTATATAAAAGTCTACTTCTGGGCTCCTCCTCGCCCCTAATAAACTGGTGTTGTTCTATGTCTATAAAATTTTGATCGAGTAGAGCGTCGCACACTCTGCCAGGAAATAAGTTGTGGTTGTGGAAACTTCTCTTTTATTTGTCGTACCGCTTGTTGTGTTCTTGAGTACATACACTGTAGGTTCGACCTACTAACTTCTTTGCTCACTCCTGGTACATATGCCAGCTCTGAGTATATCGCAGTTGGCAAGTCTCCCCCTGTGTCAATCTTCCGTTCTTAGGACGCTCACACACACTCGTGTTACAATCTTCTCACGCTCCTCCCTACACACTCAAATCGGCCTTTTTTAAAGTAAAAGTCGCCCACACGATTCCATCCCTTCCCCTGGGTCTGGCCAATGAAAAGACACCACGTACCCCAGAATTTAGACGTGTCCAGACCTGTCCCCCATCTTGTTTTGATACTCTTCATTGATTTTACTAACTTCGTAAATCGTTACTTAGTTCCCTGTACTACTTCAATTATTAGGCCCAGTTCTAACAAGCTAGCCAAGACAGAGGCGTTTTTAGAAGGTCAGCCCCTGTAGTGCAGTGGGTTACCCAGTTGCCTATACACCTCCCCCAGATAATCTGCCTTGTCCATTACAACCACAGAGGCCCCCTTGTCCGCTGGTTTAATTATTAGTTTTTTTTGCTAATTGTTTTATAGCCCTTGTTTCCTTGACTTGTATGTTTTGTTTGTACTGCGTGGGTCTTATGTTGTCTGTTGCCACGGTTAGCCTTTCAAGGTGGGGTTCAAATTCAGGGTCTAATGGTGAGTTCCAGTTGGATTTTTTTCGAAATTTCCGATGTTTGATGGAATAGGATGTTTTTTTATTGAAATGGTTTTCTAATCTAAGACGTCTTTTGAATACCTCCAGAGGCTCCCTTAATCTTCCCCCCCCCCCCCCCTCGGTTCGGGAGCCCTTGGAGTCGGTATGAATTTGATACCCCGCCCCAAGAGTTTAATCTGTGGTCTGGTGAGTTGTTGTGTGGATAGGTTTACCACCGCTGTTCCCGTGGGGTTAATGTTGATGTTGGGTGCCCCCCTGTTGTTATGTTCCGGGATTCACAGTGGTGTTGTTGGTTGTGATTCTAGGTTATTTGGCCCCCTTGGTGTGTTTCTGTTTGTGTTTGTGTCTGATCTGTGTGTGTGTGTAGTTTGGTGTTGCTGTTGTGTATCTGTATGTTTGTGTGTTGTGTTGTGTTTGGTGTGTTTGTTCTTGGTGCTGCCCCTATGGGGGCTTAGTATCAGGCTGCCCAAGGTCGGGCTTAGGGTTGGGGTTAGTTTATTCGTTTAAACTGGCCCTGCTTGTAACATTTGACCAGAGTTTGTAGATCTTCGCTCTGGTGCTAGACAGCCATAGGTGTGGGTGGTCCTCTCTTCCCATTGGGGTGTGCCTGATCCGTGGAATTACAGTGTATATGGAGCGATGTTGGTCCTCCGTTAGGTGTACTGTAAATTTCCCCATCCACTGTGTGGTGTCTGGGTGATCCGAGGCTACTCCCCAGGGGGCGGCCACATAAATCCTGGCATTGGGGAAGATTCTTCCCAGTTGCCGCGTGATATCCAGCATGTTTGCCAGACATTTGTCCATGTTTATTTTTTTGTGTTTAAGGGCATCATCCTTGCCTATGGCAAGGATGACAGTGGTGCAATTTCTGTGTGTAAATTGCGCATTTCTTTTTAGAGGGTCTAGTGTGTCCCTGCCTAGTGATTGTTGTGGGTGCTAGTCTGGCTTTTTTGTGTTTTGGGATGATAGAATCTCTCCTGTCCCTAATCGCCCCTTGTGTTTTACTATGCTGTTGTTGTTGTTCCCGTTCTTGTTCTATGTTGGCTCCACGTTCCTGTGAGGGTTGTGTGAGCAGGCTGTAACTTTCACTGCTTTTCTCTATGCTAGGCTCTAGTGGAAACCCCTCGATTGCCAAGGCAACGTCGCATTGGACGGGTTTTTTTTTTGGTGTTCCTTATAGGTTTTATAAGGTGTGGAGGTCGACGGATGTCCCTGTATTGCCCCTCTGATGTTGTGGGTGTTGTGTTTGCTGTTGTTGTTGTTGTTGTGTGTGTCCCTTGGTAGGGGGTTGTCCCTACTGTGTGATTTTTTTTTATGCTTCATGATTTTTACCCCTAGTCCCTGATGTTCGTTGTGGTGTGTTCCCCTGTGCTGTGTTAATGTCGCTGTCCGTGTCTGTCGATTGGTCCACGGTGTGTGTTCGTTTACATCATCGTTTCTTAGGTGTCTTAGTGTGTTTTTCTTGGTGTTGTTGTCGTTTTCGTGGGTGTGTGTGTAGGTTGTGGGTGTGGTGCTGGTGTGTCTTGGGTGGTTGCGTTTTGCGATGGTGTTTGTGGTTTAGAACCAGCCTTCGGGTTGTGTTCTGTGCTAGACTTGGGATTGGTGGGTCCAGCCCAGGCCTGTTCTTGATTATCAGGGTTTCTAACATTTGTTGAGCCTCTGCGACGGCCTGTTTTTTCTCCTCGAGGGTTTTTCAGAGTCTATGCTCCTCCTCCAGTTTTGCAATCAGTGTAGGCGAGTTAAATTTTGTCACCTTCACTTCACTGTTTTCTTTCCCTGTCAGGTCAATTCCTACTGGGGTGAGTTTGTTCAAGCGTACATTGGATAAATGTACGTTAATTCGATCTCTAAAACTCATCCCAGTTTCCCCAATATTAATTTTATGGCACTTCTCGCATCGAATGCCATAAATACCGTTAGGGGAGTTGCAATCTTGTTGCATTGAAAGTTTGCATTCAGTGTTCGAATTGCCAGGACCCCCTGGTAGGGTGGCTGATTGAATAACTATGCTGTTTTTGCATAGTTTACATTTTGGTCCGTTACATCTATTGGAGCACCCTGACATCAAAGTCTGATCCGAACCTAAGACTTTGTTTTTGATCGTGCATAGGAATCAATCGGAATAACCACATGGTTTAAGCGCATAAAATAACAGTAGGCAAGCATCATCTACGTCCCTTTGATTATTACAAATCCTCAGATATCCCAGAATTTGAGATTTGATAATACCAGAAAAAGTGTTTGGAAGGCGGTAAGAATTTTTGTGTAGTAATTCCAACGTATCTGTTGGTTTCAAGTACACTTTCGTGTCTAGTATGCCATCACTAGTGAATCTGTCACATTTAAACACAGTTGTATCTAAGAAATTTATGGATTATTTATCTAATTCCGCTTTGACATTGATAGAAGGATGATGTGAGTTTAATAAAATTACAAACTCGTGGAAAGATCTTTCTGAGTGTTTCCAAATCATGAAAATATCATCCAGAAATCTCTTGTAGAATTTGGGTTTAAGGGGTGCCTTTTCCAAGACCTCCCTCGCCCAATCTGCTAAGAAGATATTGCCATAATTTGGTGCAAATTTTTCACCCATGGCAGTACTCTACGTTTGTAGGTATCATTTGCAATTAAATTCAAAATCATTGTATTCCAAATTAATTTTCAGTAAATCTAAAATTTGTTTGTCTGGCCTTTTAGGGTCCGGATATCTGTAAAAAGCTTTTGCTACAGATTGTATACCTGTTGTATTGTCAATATTAGTATACAGACTGTCCACGTCAATAGTGGCAATAAAAGCATCAGGGTGAATTTTAGTTTTTTTATTTCGTTTAGGAAATGAGTAGTGTCTTTTAGATAGGACGGATGACGTGTTGCCAACGGTGCCAAGTAGGGGTCAATATACTCTGCTGAGGCGCAATTTTCGTTTCCCCAGTCGGAAATGCTCGGTCTGCCTGGCGGCAAGCTACCAGGCGGGGGCCACTTGTCTTTTTCTTTATGAATTTTAGGGAGAAAATATAATATCCTAGGTGTCGGATCAGACAGGCAAACGAGAAAATCGAATTGGCCTTTGTCGATAAATTTTAGATCTTTAAGCTCTTGGAAAATTTCATTGATTTCAGTAATTGCCTGAGGAAAAACAGGCTGATCTAACGTTTTGTAGTGGATAGGATGGCTGAGCTGACGTTCCGTCTCAGCTATATAGTCCTTATTATCTATTACTACGATGGCTGCGCCCTTATCAGCCGGTTTAATAATAATGTCTTTAATTTTAGCTAAAGTTTTGTAGGCGATCCGTTCGTTTTTCGGCAGATTTTTTACAGTATAGTCAAGAATTTTTAGCTCTCATTCTAGGAAAGTGTTGTTGGATGGAAACATCCAAGTAGATTTTATCCTAAAGTTAGGATCACGTGTTGCGCTGTTTTGACTGTGAAAAAAAATTACATTTAAATTTGTACGAAGACGGCGGGCAAGACCGTCAGTTGCTGATTGTAAGTCACCTCTATCTATAGTACTAAGAGTGGGGACGAATTTAATGCCCTTTTGCAAAACGCCAATGCTTCCCTTATCCAGGTTTTTACTGGATAGGTTTATAATACCGCTTGATTTAAAGGGGAAGGTGGCCGAGTTAAAGGCCGGGATACACTCTTCGCAGTTTCCGTGGTAAAACTGGCATGTTAGATTTATTAACTGGCCCCTGTGACCTGTTGGTGACAGGCGTGTTGACAGCGTGATACTATGCAGGCTGCTGCTCATCTCACACACACCGTGCATGACTAGTCTGTATCGCGGCTCAACACTTTTCGCACACTGACAACTGTTCGCCGGTATTGGTATAACGTAACCGAATTGCATCCTGACAGAGGCAGACTTAGTTGTTTCCACACTAGAGTGAGAATATATGCATACGGCATCGTTGGGAAGGCGAGATGGGCTAATCTCAGCACAAGTCACCACCACATCAAGCCCGAGCCTTTAGGAGGGGGGGGGGGGGCTGGAGTATTTTCGAAATAAATAATTTCGGGGTGACCCTGCGTGAAATAAATAATTTACACCAAGAACTGTTCTATATAAACATGTAATAAAATTTGATTTTCAGCGCGCTGCAGAGCCGGGTTGAAATAAATAATTTGTCCGCGACAAAAAGACCAGCCCTCCCCCCCCGTGGAGATTGAATGGTGGCCCCTGAGCATGGACAACCAGACAACTGCACCACAGATTTGGCATAACTTATACCCTTGTAAAAATCTCTTCTTTATTCATGTAGGCCTACACGTCAGATGTAAGCACTACAATAATATGAACCTACACATCGACATGTAATATTGCGGCACGTAGGCTACAATCACATGACTGATAGAACAACAATATGTATGAAGGTGTGGTGGATTACCAAGGAAACACAAAACAGTGACCCACAGTTGGGTTAATGTTGGCCCATCGTCTTCGACGCTAGCCGAACATTAAACCAGCATTTGTTTAACGTTTTATATTTGCAGGGTACGAACCAGTTATAATAAGCATCACAGAGTGGGACAGAGATATATTTTAAAATACTTGTCGTCTATTTTCCTATTCCAGCATTTTCTAGGCATTTTCTAATAAAGCTAAATCCTATTGAATCAAACTGATATGTTTTGTAATTGTTTGTTATTTTCCTATTCTAAGCAGGGCCGTTTTATTATTTCTTCAAATCCAAACCATCCCCCTGCATGCCTCCGGAATGTGTTGTAGACTACTGCAGGCTAGACCAACAAAATAAACGAAGGTTTTTTTCCGAAAGCTAAAGCATACTGAATTAAACTGATAAAACGATTTAAAATGATATATTTATTTCAGACAAACATATATACATTGGTCATCATTAACCTACATTCATATTTTACATTGTTAACATTATTACTACAGTAACTGTAAATAAAAGTTGTTACTTTTTATATTATAAAAATAGAAATAGACAATGATGTAAAATGTATATAATTATATATTTTGATGGTGGTTGCTGGATTTGAGATAGCGTAACGTGAAAAAAGTTAATTCATTGATATTTATGATGAACTTTAATAATTATTATTTGTAATTAAACTGAATAAAGGAGGATGTGAACTCACAAAACAACACTACTGTGACATGTTCCTTAGTGTGGTTTACTGCCACTTATGTCCCATATATGGCTGGCCAGCAGGGTTGGGGTATAGGCCGCGCACCTGTTTGAGCACACACACCGGCATTACTTCCCTGTGCGTTATTACCACCCATTCCCCGTCAGCACCTGCCTGCTGCTGCTTCCTAAGCAGGTACCTGGGGTCTGTCCAAGCTGAGCGGTTGCTCAACACTTTCCAGTAATTATAGTACCTGGCCCTCCTGATACTGGAGTTTTGCTCACACTCAGCTTGGCCATTCCCCAGGAACCTGTGACTATGCACAGTCACACATGGTGACAGAAGACAATGACTACATTCGGTGGACTGTACTCCATCACAGCCTGCCTGAAGGCCATGTCTGGCTGACACACCACGGGATGCCGATACAGCACAACTACTCGCCATCTCTCTGGCACATCGTTTTTTCTTTTCTTGTTTCCGTTCTTCTGGTTTTTCTAAACAAAAAAATGAATCGTATAAATAAACTGTGATCAAACACACAAAATGTATGTATGTATGTATGTATGTATGTATGTATGTATGTATGTATGTATGTATGTATGTAGGTATGTAGGTATGTAGGTATGTAGGTATGTAGGTATGTAGGTATGTATGTATGTATGTATGTATGAATGTCGTTGACTGTAGATATGTTTTCTGTGTCTGTGTTGAATGTATATATGCATGCATTGTTTGTATTGTATTGTATGTATGTTCATGTATGCATGTGTGTATTGTATATACATGGCTCATACAAACATAAGCTCATGAAATGCAAGGCTTTTCAAACTTATTCAAGGCCAAATAACCCCATTTTCAAGGTCCTATTACATATCACGAACATAAAAGTAAGGAGTCATGACAAAAACCTAGACAATTCCAAAATTAATTGACCATATGATTTTCACCTACATTCTGACTTGGAGGAAAATAGTAATAATAGCAAGAACATTTCTATCAATTATTTAAAGACTTTGATCAAATGAGCGACAATCAAACCCCGAAATCAGGTGTCAAGGCTTTTCAAGATATTTTTTTAAATTCAAGGCTTTCCAAGGCCTTGGAAACTATTTTTTGTAATTCAAGGCTAGTCAATGGTTCTCAAGGCCTGTGCGAGCCCTGGTATATATGGCTGCATTATATGGATGTTTTGTATTATATGTATCAAAATGTATTATTTATACCAACCTGAACAGTGATACGTCCAGCCGTTCTTGTTGCATATAGATTCCAGCAACACTTGTTGATCTTTATCTTGTATAACTATCGTATACGTTTTAGCTTTTTGCTCTATTTTGTTATCCGATTATTATTATTATGCCTTCTGTAGCTATAGTATATGTACGTAGATCATGAGTGTGAGTACACGAATAAATAGCACAGGCTCTTTACACCTCCCTGCTTATACCATGCAGCATCACTGCTTGCAGGTCTTGCATGTGAACCCTTTGTGGACTGATATCAGCAGCTGTTGTACGAACGAATGTACGAACGAAAATAACAAATACAGTTTAGGTTACCAATTATAAATTTTAACACAATAAATAAAAAACGCCAGAAATGAAAAAGGTCATGATTTGTTATTACTGGTATAACTTATAAACATGGATATAAAATGTAAAGCGTGTGCGCGTCACCTAGCACCCCAGCATCCCTAATCACATTCATCTTGTCAGCGACGTGTGTTACTTGGTGCGGAATTTATCCTATACCTAACAGGTTGTAGTATCACAATATATTTAGGCGGGCATTTCGAATTTGAAAAAAATCCCGCTATAACTAACAGACGTATAGAGAGAAGCAGAACAATTTATTCATCACGCCAATTATGCTGTATATGAGTGCATTACAACATATTGTCATATTTCCATAGCAACGGACAATGTGATATCATTTTCGGATATAACCAATATGGATAGTATGAATAAAGAAAATATTCGCACTGTAAAGAAGAGAACTGCCGATGGTAAGATAAAAATTTATCATTACACAACACACACCCGGACGAACCCTCGGAAACATTTGGAAATTGTCTTTGAGAACGAAGCAGAAAAACTGAAGTTTGACAACCGCATTGAGGCACTACAAAAACTTTTCAGCTGTAAAACAAAGGCTGATCTGATTAAACGATTAGTTTTTAATAATTATGATCATAATTGTTTATCTAAGGCGCAAGAACAGGAACATCTGAAGCAGCTAAAATCAATCAATAACGTTACGGAAGACCAGCAACACGGTTTACAACAACTCAATGCTTCGCATGAACAGTTCTCAATTCCTCACCAGCGGCAACAACAGAAACATGCAACCGCTCTACCTGAGCTATATCATAAACATTATATTCCTCGACAACTGCAATTGCAACCGCAGCACAATCAAAAACAACCAGTGCAACCACAGCGTCAGCAACCAGTGCAACCACAGCGTCAGCAACCAGTGCAACCACAGCATCAGCAACCAGTGCAACCACAGCGTCAGCAACCAGTGCAACCACAGCGTCAGCAACCAGTGCAACCACAGCATCAGCAACCAGTGCAACCACAGCGTCAGCAACCAGTGCAACCACAGCGTCAGCAACCAGTGCAACCACAGCGTCAGCAACCAGTGCAACCACAGCGTCAGCAACCAGTGCAACCACAGCGTCAGCAACCAGTGCAACCAAGATCTGTTCAATGTCATATTTATCCAATTGAACACCAGAAACAAAACCAATTATCATCCCATTCTCCTGAACATTCTCACGGGCAGCATTATCAAGAGCAGCAGCAACAACAGTTTTTATCCCATTCTCTTGAACATTTTCATCAACAGCATTATGAGCAGCAACAGCAGCAGCAGGAACAACAACAGTTTTTATCCCATTCTCTTGAACATTCTCATGGGCAGTATCAACAACAACAGCAGCAACAACAGTTTTTACCCCATTCCCCTGAGCATTCTCATCAGCAGCATTATGAACAACAACAACAACAGCAGCAGGAACAACAGTTTCCATCTCATTCTCCTGAACATTTGTATGGGCCTTATCAACAACAACAGCACCAGGAAAAACAACAATTTCTATCCCATTCTCCTGAACATTCTCATGAGAATTATCAACAACAACAACAGGGGGAAGAAAGTCAATCGACATTGCATAATGCAACTGCATATAACAGTAAGCAACAACACAAAGCAACGCATTCGATTAATCAAAAATATCATTTTATAGGCCAATTTTCTAGTTTGATAAATTTGACCGACCGCATTTGTAAACACCAGCAACAATGCCCTGAAATTATTGTTGACTCTGAAAACAGAATGATTGGTCATGTATGCGTAATTGTGTTTACTTGTCCAGCTGGTCATACTGTGCGGTGGTCATCTTCTGAGAAAATGGGCAGCAACTATGTTGTAAATTACAAGATGATGCAAGCTTATTTGTGTTCAGGAATTACTCCCATACAGTATGAACGCCTCTCAGATTTTGCAGATTACGGCATGTTATCACCTCGCTTCCGCAGCCAAGCACAGCTACCATTATCAGCAATCATATCGTTTATGAAGAGAGCTTCGGTATTCCAGGCTCGGGCTGAGGAGATGCGTCTGACTGGAAATGGAAAGAAAATCTCTATAATGACAGATGCTTGGCATGGCTGCAGGAAGAATTCCGTTCATACGGATCATGTCGCTATCGGATGTCGCTCACATAAGGTCGTCGATATCCAGCATGTGAGTAAGAAGGATGATCTGGTATCCCAGCGACATGAAACGTTGGGCGTGAGGAGGATGTACGATGAATTCGACAGGCAGAACATCACTGTCGATATTCACGTACACGATAACAATGCCTCGATCAACAAAGCGATCAGAGAGAAATCCTCTGGGATATGCAACTGCAATGAGAGGTGGCATGCCACAAAACCCATAACTGCTGGCATGAAGGCCATCAGTATTGGGGCTAAGAAAAGAGAAGGGATTACGTGGCATGCCCAGCTGAGAGATAAAGGAGCACGGTTACGCAATCATGCTTACTGGGCGCTTGGAAATTGCAACAACGACCCCAGTATCCTTCGCCAACATCTGGATAATAGTGTCCTCCATTTCCAGGATATTCACGATGGCTGTGACACTGACAGCGAATGTAAAGAACAAGGTTATGTGCCTGATTTTACAATTGTGAGAGATCATGTAGCAGTTCAGCTTCTTAGAGAGTTTATCAAATCTCTCACATTGTACAAAATGGCAGGTAACTTTGTTCTGAACATGGATACATATTATGTTGAAAGTTTCAACAACACATGCCTGATATACCTGGACAAGAGGATTCACTACAAAGACGTCATGTATGAACTGCGTAGTGACCTCAGTGTCATTTGTTGGAATGAGCATGTGGATCGTCCGTATACCTCCACCAATCGACTATGCGTGCAAATTGCCCACGGAGACTTTCTGGTAAAAAAACGTATAAGAAAAAAACCTATAATTTTATCAGCGAAATGTGGGACCTTCTATGCGAAAATATAAATATAGATGAAAGCAAGAATACACATCTGGTTCAGAATCAATTTACGAACTAGATTATGTATGAGACATTATATATATTTATATTTACATATATTTGTATATAATTATTTTAAAATATTTTCAATTAATTAAATATCATAACCACGGTATTTTTTGCAAAATAAATATATAATCTAGATGTTTAATCGCTATACATATAATATTCCGCAGTTGACCCGATTATTTTGTTATTATTGATTGCGGATTGTAAGAGGTATTCAGACGATCCACATGCGCATTCCAACATATCCAGTATATCAGCTGTATATTATATTCTGGAGTTTGCAATTTGTATGTTTCACATTAATGCCCAATATATAATTTATGATGTATATGTTTCATACTCAATGAAAGCAGAATCGGTACTCTCAAAGTGTAGTCTGGATATTTCACAACGATATCATGCCGCATGTTTAATAACTGCTCTCAAATGGTAGCTCTGTCGTATGAGACCAAAAGGGGGTATGTGCTTAGTGCACAGAACAAGTAAGCAGATACTGCATTTTGGTTTCAGCCGAGTTGTATGTTTCACAACCATAATCAGACTACATCCTGGATGTTTCACAATCATATTATGCTGAATGTTTCACAACTATTGGCAGTGCTGTCTACAGATGTTTCAGAACCGTAAGCAGACTATATCCGGTACGTTTCACAGCCACTCACAAAATTTTATAATTGTGGTTCACAATCTTTCCGAGTTGATGTTTCACTACCACTAACATATTTACAATATTATTATGTCATCCGCCAACACCTGAGATCTTTTTTGAGAGGCGTTAGCACAACCAATGTGGCTAATTTGGCCAATGTTTCATAATTAGTTTACACCATTTTTATTGACTAAAACTGCCGGTATGTACTTCATGACATAAAAAGTATTGCGTGATAGAATGACTTGGAATAAACTGAGATATATTGTTGAAATATTCCCTAAACAGGAATCACGAAAAGAAATACATATAATAAATAACTGGCTGGTGTTGGTTTGTTCATAGTGCGAAGAGGATATTCTGAAATCTACTGAACAATTGTCATTTTAGTGATCAATTCTTATCAGATTCCATGACGCTATACAACTATAATGATCAAATGATTATTCACGTAGAAAACATCTATGCGAAAGTCGTTGCATCATTAAATCCATAGTACCCGGGATATGATATAAATATACCAAAATATAATATCTATATACGTGTACATATTGACAAAAGTATTGTGTGTATTAAACCAGTAGGCCTAGTACATTATATTGAATGATTATGTAGGTTACCAGAAAATATCAATGTATTCTTTGTATGGAACTGTTTGATATTGCATAAACGTATACATGCACTGCATACTTTTTCCTGCATTTTACTTATTCGAAATATTTAATAAATTCACCTTGTTCAATCAAATATTTTTTGGTTGATTTAATGCGAGTGACATTGATAGCCAGAATATTTGTACGTCATTAATGTCCATTTTTACGTTTGTGGTATATGGTTGTTAGTGTCAACTTCGATTCGATTAGGAGGTAGTCAACAAAAATAATAATGTGATCTCAGATATATGATATGAAACATCTTACGAAAATATTATGAAATATTACGTATAACTGTATATATATCTTATGATAATATTCTGCTGATGTTTGTAGAAAAAACTGTTGATTTGAACAACATTTTAATATTTGGAACAGACAATGATTATGTGTTTGGAACAGTTAATGTTATAACTACCAAGTAAACATATGATAAACGTTCAATTAGAAAACATGTATATGTGTAAATATAAAGCAGTGGATACACATGTCAGCTGAATTTTTGCCCGGATTTTTTGCTATCGCAACAATGCAAAAGTATAATTTGGCGCCGGAAATAGTGTGCAGCAAGAGCAGCTATTTTGTGATGATATGATAATGGTGACGAATTCCACTAGTTGTTAATTTGCAAATGTATATAGAGAAAGACAGAGGGAGAGACCATGCTAGCTATTTATCGCGCAGTCATCGACAGTGGAAATGTATGCTTTGATAAATTTGAAAAAAATGATCAAGAACTTATCTTTGTTTATTAAGACATAGCTATGACACATTTTTAATAGCTATGTGTTCGTGGTATTTGTCCGCCAATTATATTATTAATACTATGTATGCAATTGAGTTTTAATTGAACAAACAAATTGGTATTGCTTGGTATTAGTCCTGACTTTCTTTTTGAAACCCACTAATAAACTTATTGTCTTGTCATGCCTTGTCTTTTCCCATTGTTATCTATCTTTTTCTGAGCTTTATCTGAAGGTATGGGTTTTTTATATGAATGTGTGCAAAAGTGACAGTGTAACGATATAAACTAATCAAAACGTGTATACTTTTACCACTACACTAAAACAGCAGGCCCTATAATAACTGCTAGCTTCTAAAGTGAACTGTCGCGGGCGTTGAACTGTGGCCATCTGAGCTGTAAACGTACGTTGAATAATCAAGATAAAGCAAATTATTTGATTTTTAGTAGCACGTTTATAGCATGTTCATAATCAAGAGAATATAAATTATTTACACTTTATTATTACAGTCCCTTGTTATCACCCCAGTGTATAAGATACATTGATTTAATGCTGGTTCAATGGTGGGCCAAAGCTGTAAACGGTTGGCCAACATCGATCCAGCATTGGGGCAATGGCTCGTGTTTACTAGCACCCGTCTATATTTCCTGAATAACTCTTGAACGACATAAATGTGTAGGAAACGAGTTTGCCTGTTTTTTCACTGTGTATTTGCTATGATCAGAAATAGATAAGAGATATTTCTGGTATGATACATGTATGCTGTTACCAGGTTACAGTCGTCCAACGATCGCGGCGGCTCCCGGCTCCATGTGTGTTAGGTTGGCCGCTTATCAGTCAGAGTACCCCACCCCGTCTCCGTGATGACAGACGAAGTATTTAACGACCGTATTTTCATCAGGTCGCGTGCATGGGGGTCACCGTGTCACGCAGTGAATCTCGGTCTTTAAGGTTAAATCTGGTGTCTTGCCCTGAATTTAGTTTAAACCGTCGATTAGGGAAAGGGAATGCTCAATGGATAGTATCCTGTCCGTGCGGCTTAACCTGAGCATGATGCTTATTTAGGTAATGGGCCACCGGCCGATTCCCTAAAAACTTGCGTGCATGCTCATTAAAGGCTTGAATTCCCTTTAGGAAAGTCAAATCTAGGGCGGCCGTACCGTAGACAGGCTGAAAGAAGACCCGCTGGTCGGGGAAAGTTGACGACGCCTGCAACATGCATTCTTGGAAACTTGCATTTCTCTTGGGCCGAAGGGTCGATTCACTCAGACAGTCATTCAGCCCAGCAGAAATGATTACATCCTTAAGCTGGGGATAGCTGGAAACATTAAAACGTTCCAAAAGCTTAGTCAAATGCCAGCATTTGGCTCCAGGGAAGCTGTGTACCTCCACATCCTCCATTGTAACTTTCGGAAACCTTTGATAAATTAGAATCACCGAGAATAACCATTGAGGTAGATGGTTTTAAAACCAGCTTCCAAACCGCGATTTTACGTTCACGGTTAGTCCCCTGGAATGACACGTAACGTCGGCAGGATACAAATTTTCACCATTATAGGACAAATTTTGGTCAGTCCTGCCAGGTGCACTACTCCGTTGAGAAGGTTGGGAAAACATACAAAAGTCCGCAGTAGAGTAAGTGCCGGGTCTCCCTTGGGTTGGCAGAGCCATTGCCCATAGATGCCGGGGGGGATGAATGCTACAAGTTCAACGATATCTTGTCCTCCGACTCTACAGGGGATTTAGAACGAGTGGTGTCCTCGCTGGTAACGGGGGGTGACCCAGCCATTGTTGGTGCAAGAACCAAACCCCCGGCCTCCATACTGGTCCCTGAGGAACTCCCCTCACTCGAGGAGTTTAACAGCCTCTGCCCACGCAGTGAGACCTCCCCGGCAATGCCCTGGCTAGCCAGCATCTGAGTGTCGATGACAACCACGTCCGGATCCCCAGTAGGAAGTGGATGAAAACCATCCAATCCACCTGAGCGCGCCGGAGAGACCACGGTAGCTGTCTCACCAGCCTCTGTAAAATCCGAATCCGACCCGCCAGATGGATCTAACCTCCTCCTGATTTTCCGTCCTGGTTGCATATGTCTTTTCCGCTTATGACTTTAGGGGGGTAGAGGTAAACGTACAATTTAGATTCCTGGTGTGGATTGGGGTTGAAGTAATATCCGTCAACACTCCAAATGAATTAGAAACAGCGATAGGAGACGTGTCAACAGTCCCAGCAGCCCCCTGAGGGGGGCGACGCTGGGCTTCCTACTCCTGGGATACTGCCTCATCCCCAGTCCTATCACTGTGCCCGGGCTGGGGCGAAGCCTGGGTAGAGGTAGAATTTAGGGGTTAAATTGTAGTGGTAGTGAAACGGAAGGCCCCTCCTAGACGGAGCATCACTAGACGGAGCATCACTCAGATGCCCAACAAAAACAGCGCTGTATTCCTGGAAGTTTGAAATGGTATTCCCACCCAGACGCTTTCCGTAGCGTCGCCTAGCCCACGAGATGGCCAGTACAGAGCTCTGGCCAAACTCCTTCGTGGTGAGTTTCGACAGGTGAGGCACCAACTGACCTGCCAACTCATCAACCTTACCCTAATAGCGTCTTCTGGATAGCTGAGGGGAGGGAGCGGGAATCCTCCCAGCAGGAAGCCAAATACTGACACCGCAGAACACGGTTCAGCTTATGGGTGCAAATTTGAAAGGGAGTAAGAACAGGCGAGTTAATTTTCAATAAGGGTATTTCAATAAGCCTATTTAGTAAACTCGGACAATTGATAATTTGGTAGAAACACGCAAGTGAAGCTGGAGAGAGAATTTTGCTCTAAAGACCTAAGTATTTTTGCTTAGGATGGCCCTAAGACATAAATTTAGAAAAAAGTCATATACAACGATATCATACCGAATCCAAAGACTTGGTATAATATTTTTGTTATAACTTTAAGAAAAACGTACTCACGTAATGCC
This sequence comes from Flabesymbios commensalis, assembly GCA_964017125.1. Taxonomy (NCBI): domain Eukaryota; kingdom Metazoa; phylum Annelida; class Polychaeta; order Terebellida; family Flabelligeridae; genus Flabesymbios; species Flabesymbios commensalis. Next base: position 111,118,803 of record OZ024904.1, on the reverse strand, counting down.
TGATCCACTCAAATGTTTCAAGATGGTCTGAATCTGAGATTGTAGAGTGCTATAGTGACCGTTGATCCTGCAGCCTGTAAGCGTACTTGCTCCTATGCAAGCAGAAGGCAAATGGTTTATAGCTCTAAAAAGTGCCGAAAAAATTCCAACACAAAAACACAGTAGGAACAGTAGATCAGGGGAGTCACTAACCTGCAGGTCTGCTTCTCCGCTGCCCGGAGGGCTGAAATAAAGTTCCAGTAAATAAGAAAATGAGTTGACAGAATACAAAAGGGAGGTGGGAACCTATAAATAAGTTCCCACTCCCTGTACAAAAATCCTCCTACCGGTTTCATATCTTTTAGCCCTTCGTCAGAGAGGTATCTGAAAAAATACAATTTACCAACTGTACTGGCCAATAGCTCTGAAGTGACGGGCAAAGAGAATTTTTGTGTACACTGTACACATTACTTTTAAACCCCAGGCCTGTCACGGTCACTGAGCGCATGGTCTGTGATCCCCTGGTCAAAATCTGAAAAAAACACAGAAATGGTTATAGTATTGAAAAAAGTGTGTAAAAAAGTTATGTTTGAGTTGGTATGATAGTGTAAATAAATTTCAGACAATTGAGAGGGAAAGAGGTTTGCTAATCTTTAGATCTGTGTCTTTTCCAAGGTGCCTGAAAATAATTTTCATTATTTTCCAGCGGCCCTGGAGCTTAGGAAGTCGAGATAACTTTCCACTTGGCATTTTCACAGTGCCCCGACCCTTAGATTCCGCAGGCTCATAGCCATTGTGCTTGAATTATTCACTCAACGGAAGAATATGTTTTAGAACTAGATATTATTGTCCTAATTTAGTGGGCAACAATATTCTGGTGTTAGTACACTTAGTTTCGGCCCATTACAGTTGCTGATACGTATTTCAGAGGGGAATGAATAAATGAATTTGGACTAGAGAAAACGGCTTTGGGTTTTGGAAGGTGTGTGTACACACATTGGCATTTAAGAACTTTTCGTACTCAGACCCCTTAGGATCTGGAAGTGGCTAAATATAATTTATTTTTGTTCAATTTTATAATTTGGGAATACAACCAGTAATCAACCTATACAATACTTGTATATATTATATTTTGATCAATTGATTATATGTAGAAATTATTTTGGTGAAATTTGATATAGAATTAACCAAAAAATTTGAAAATAATATATTAGGGTAAATAAAACAGTGGTTCTGGTCTTCATGCTGTTCCCACATGTGGCCTTGACCCTCAGTTGTGGGGTTTTCCATGGAAAAAGCTGTCTCTAAGGGCATTTCTTCTCCATTCACCAGGTGGCACTCCATGACTTTGGCATATTGAATCAGCTGGACCAATGTTTTGGAATAAAAAATATGGGTCAAGCAGGCAGTTAAGCCTGTTGCTCCTTTTTTTTTATAATTTTGAATGGGGTATGCTGAGTAAAACACCAAAATTACAGGGCCGTAGAAAAATTCTACGAATTTATAGTCAAATGAAAAAAGTGAGTGGGGATTGTAATGTATTATTTGGTGACATGAAATAATCCTATAAGGGGCCCAGTGAAAAACCCGTTTTGGTTATAAACAATTCTAATAGTCCAAGAAGTAATTTTTCTGAAAGTTGGGGGGCTTAGAGGAAGAAAGAATAATTTTATAATCACCAAAAATAAAAGTAATACAAATATATTTTTGGTTGCATTCCTTCTGGCTGGGAATAAGTAGTCAGAAATACAACTGTCTGGCTGGTCTAGTGGTTAGAGGCGTTGTCTCTCCCCACAGACCCCGGTTCCAATCCTTCTTGGACTAGAAATTTTTCACACCAGAATTAATTTATTAATTGTGTAGGGATGTAGCTGATACCAGTGGGAGATTAAAAACAATGAAAACCAACCGACTGGCTGGTCTAGTGGTTAGAGAGAGTAAATGATTGTCACAGAGAGGCTCCTTTGGATAACTCTCACAGGAAACCGAAATTTAGGTCCAAAAAAGCAAACACTTCTCGAATTCAGAGGGTGTTTTAAAATTCAGTGATGGTAGGATGGGTGATAGGAATCACCCGAAAGGGACTTAAGATTAAATGTCAGAGAAAACCACCCAAAATTTGGAATGTCCTATGTCACGGATTTTGATAAAACTTTGTAAATTTGAAGTACTTGGGTGGACTACTACTTTTAAAAAATATTAGGTTATGTGACCAAGTCGTTGCCATGGTAACCAGCCTTTCATTTTTGAGCCCCCACGGCACCTGCCAGCACCCTAAAAATATGCAAGATAGGCAGTTTTCCGGCCGAATCTACTAAGGGACAGTTGTTGTTTGAAATAAAACTTTGTACATATCGATTTAGGCTGCCATGTCTTCTTTCACCAAAATTTTGATTTTTAGCTCGGGACCCCTTCTAACTGACACACGGGGTACATGGAGTGAACGCCTGTTTGGCACTGTCAACATATCACGAAATTGACCATTTTAAGTTATAAATTTATCCGGTGCGAACGCTCGCCGTGTGTTCATTTGACAATAAAATTCACAATACACATACCGTCTGTCGATTTCAATGAAAAAATCCTGGTCCTTTTTACATTTGAAAGTACGAGAACCATCAGAAGTAGAGGGGGGTCAGCTGAAAAGCGCACCGTTGCAATAGTCCGTCAGTCAAGGGGGGTAACCTTGTTTTGGCTGATATATATTTTTTCTCGACTGATTATGCATCTCTAGCATCCTAGTGATGATATCTTGGTGGATGTGGGTTTTTTCAAGGATCTTTTAAAACGCAAAATTTAAAATGGACGCCATGAAATAACTAAAGTTATCATATCTTCCTCAATATTTGAGATAGAGACTTGATTTTTTCACCAAATCATATGTTTTCCGTATCAAGCAATACAATAAAACACTCGGAAACTTTATTCGACATCACTTTCGTGCAAAAATTTAAAATGGCCGCCATGCAATCATTAAAGTTATCATATATTCCTTAATATTTCAGATATAGACATGATTTTGTCACTCAATCATATGTTTTCGGTATCAAGGAATACAATAAAACACATGGAAATTTTAGTCGACATCACCACCATGCAAAATTCAAAATGAACGCCATGAAATCACAAATTTTATCACAATTATCTTCATCAATAATAATTATTGAGATAAGGACAATATTATTTCACAAACCATTTGTTGCAATTTCGGGAATACAATAAAACACACGACACCTTTATTTGACATTATTCTCTTCATAAAAAAATTATGTTCACACCAATTTCTCAATTCTATATTAATGATAGTTACTAATAAAAGTACATCTCCTTATGTGTATACTGTTCTCAACATTTCAGATAGAGACTTGATGTTTTTACCAAACCACATGTGTTTGTTATCAGTGAATGCAATTACACTGCTTTTAATTTATTTTGAAATCAAGATCATGTCTGAAAAAGTATATTTGATGAAAAACGATTACGCTGGATGTTCTCTTCCATACATAGCAAAGCACACTTCAGAAAGCGTGAAGGGTGGACCTGATGTAGTGGTAGATGTTGTTTGATTGCACATTGAAGATCATAGGTTTGTCCCCCGCACGCATTTAAACTTTTCCCTGGGAGTCCCCCGGACCACTCTTAACATTTATGTATCAACACAATATCATTCTGTTTTATAATTATAATGGTGCGTTATTGAAACAAATTGTTGTTTCACTTCATCAATCTGAAAAAAAAAATTGTTCATTCACGTGAAAAAAAAATGTTTGTGGGGTGAAACTCATAGCCCCCTCCCCACATATCGTCTGGTCCGCCCTTAATTTTAATCGGAAATGAATGACGGTGGTGCAAGACCAATCTCGACATGTGACAGACTGAGCAACTCTTTCATTGGACGAGGGTAGAATACCAGACTTGGTCCGTAAATATTCGCCATTATGTTTTTATTATATATATATTATGTTGTACATAGGAATAGTAGATGACTGATCCAGAGAGGTGGCCTCAACCCCTCCCCCCCCCCTCCGCTCCTATTAGAACTTAAATTCAGAGTTAGGGTTAGGGTTAGGGTTAGGCGTAGGATTAGGGGAAGCAGTGAACAGGGAAGGCAGGATAGACTCGTGAGAGTAAAGGATTGTCACTGAGTGGCTCCTTTGAATAACTCTCAGCGGAAATTGAATTTAGAGTTAGGTCTAAAAGGCAAACACTCCTCTAATTTAGAGGGTGTTTTAGAATTTAGTGGTGGTAGGTAGGTGATAAAAAGTCACCCGAAAGGGACTTAAGGTTTGTTAAGTAGGCCCGTACACGGGGAGTTTCCTTGGTCTCCCAACAGGTGTGCACATACTAAGCAATACTTAACCCAAAATTTCAGCAAAAAGTCCGAAAGAATTACCCCAAGGAAGAGTAAAAAAAATGAGCGAAACCTGCCCCTAGGGGGGCCAGAGGTTTCTGAATATCCTACCTTTGATATTTCTCCGGTTAAAAAAATGGAGAAAAACCCTGTTCTACTTCCGATTAGGCACTGGCCGAGGGGACATGTAGCCCAATTGGAAGTGAAATAAACTACTCTGTGTTTGTCCCATCCATTAATTCAATGAGAAGAGACAAGGATCCAGGATCCTCTCCGTCTGAAGTAGGACCCTGGGTATATTCTGTCGAGCCGTTGTTACTTGGGTTACCGGGCATGTTGTATGAGGCCTTGCCCAGTCTACTTCTAACAAGTAGATCACGCAAGTTCTTGCCCCTTTTGTATGCTGTAACACAAGGTTGAAAAACGATGTTAGGGTGCTTGATTTTAATTTTGTTGAAAGTCCCCTTAGCTAAAGAGGCCGCTTTCTTAGCCGTTTCGGAGAACGGTATGACGAAAGGGATAACGCCGTTGTTGGCAGGGGATGGAACCGTATTCATCCCAGTTGGTGTCATCGATCTTACCTTTATCTGCCATTTACGTTCTAGGTCAAGGCGTTTAACCTTGTCTACGTCTTTGTCAGAGGAAACTGGCAAAGTTTCAAGGAAATATACCTTTAGGTGTTCTATATGGCATTCACTGCCATTAAAATGAATTCCTACTGGGGTGGGTTTGTTCAAACGTACATTTGATAAATGTACGTTAATTCGATCTCTAAAACTCATCCCAGTTTCCCCAATGTAAATTTTATGGCATTTCTCGCATTGAATGCCATAAATACCGTTAGGGGAGTTGCAATCTTGTTGCGTTGAAAGTTTGAATTCAGTGTTCAAATTTCCAGGACCCCCTGGTAGGGTGGCTGATTGAATAACTATGTTGTTTTTACATAGTTTACATTTTGGTCCATTACATCTATTGGAGCACCCTAGCATCAAAGTCTGATCCGAACCTAAGACTTTGTTTTTGATCGTGTGTAGGAATCGATCGGAATAACCACGTGGTTTAAGCGCATAAAATAACCGTCGGCAAGCGTCATCTATGTCCCTTTGATTATTACAAATCCTCTGATATCTCAGAATTTGGGATTTGATGATCCCAGAAAAGGTGTGTGGAGGGTGGTAAGAATTTTTATGTAGCAAGTCCAACGTATCTGTTGGTTTGAAGTACACTTTCGTGTCTAATATGCCTTCACTATTGAATCTGTTCCCTTTAAACACAGTGGTATCTAAGAAATTGATGGATTGTTTGTCCAATTCCGCTTTAACAGTGATAGATGGATGATGTGTATTTAATAAATTTACAAACTCGTGGAAAGATTCCTCCGAGTGTTCCCAAATCATGAAAATATCATCCAGAAATCTCCTGTAGAATTTGGGTTTAAGGGGTGCCTTTTCCAAGACCTCCCTTTCCCAATCTGCCAAAAAGAGGTTGGCATAATTTGGTGCAATTTTTTTGCCCATGGCAGTACCCCACGTTTGTAGATACCATTTGCCATTGAATTCAAAATCATTATATTCCAGATTAATTTTGAGTAAATCTAAAATTTGTTTATCCGTCCTTTTAGGGTCCGGATATCTGTCAAAAGCTTTTGCTACAGATTGTATACCTGTGACATTGTCAATATTAGTATACAGACTGTCCACATCAATAGTGGCGATAAAAGCGTCAGGGTGAATTTTTGTTTTTTTTATTTCATCAAGGAAATGTGTGGTGTCTTTTAAAAAGGATGGATGACGTGTTGCCAACGGTGCCAAGAAGTGATCAATATACTCCGCTGAGGCGCAACTTTCGCTTCCGCAGTCGGAAATGATCGGTCTGCCTGGCGGTAAGCGACCCGGGGGGGGGGCCACTTGTTTTTTTCCTTATGAATTTTAGGGAGAAGATACATTCTCCTAGGTGTCGGATCAGACAGACAAGCGAGAAAGTCGAATTGGCCTTTGTCGATAAATTTTAGATCTTTCAGCTCTCGGAAAATTTCATTGATTTTCGTAATTGCCTGGGGTAAAACAGGCTGATCTAACGTTTTGTAGTGGATTGGATGGCTGAGCTGGCGTTCAGTCTCAGATATATAGTCCTTTTTATCCATTACTACGATGGCTGCGCCCTTATCAGCTGGTTTAATAATGATGTCTTTGTTTTTAGCTAAATTTTTGAGGGCGATCCGTTCGTTTTTCGGCAGATTGCTCTTAGGAAGGGCATCTGGGATATTTTTTATAGCAGAGTCTAAAGTTTTTAGCTCGCATTCTAGGAAAGGGTTGTTGGATGGAGGCATCCAAGTAGATTTTATCCTAAAGTTGGGATCACGTGTTGCGCTGTTTCGACCGTGAAAAAAGAAATTTAGACAAAGACGGCGGGCAAGACCGTCAGTTGCTGATTGTAAGTCACCTCTATCTATAGTACGAGGAGTGGGGACGAACTTAATGCCCTTTTGCAAAACGCCAACGCTACCCTTATTCAGGTTTTTACTGGATAGGTTGATAATGCCGTTTGATTTAAAGGGGAAGGTGGCCGAGTTACGGTTAACTCTGGCGTCTTGCCCCGAATTTAGTTTAAATGATCGATAAGGGAAAGGGAATGCTCAATGATTTTAAACGCCGATTCGCGGCTCCAATGGACTGCATCCTGTCCATTCGGCTTAACCTGAGCATGATGCTTATTTAGGTAATGGGCCACCGGCCGATTCCCTAAAAACTTGCGTGCGTGCTCATTAAAGGCTTGAATTCCCTTTAGGAAAGTCAAATCTAGGGCTATCGTACCGTAAACGGGTTGAAAAAAGACCCGCTGGTCGGGGAAAGTAGACGACGCCTGCAACATGCATTCTTGGAAACTTGCATTTCTCTTCGACCGAAGGGTCGTTTCACTCAGACAGTCATTCAGCCCAACAGAAATGATTACATCCTTAAGCTGGGGATACCTGGAAACATCAAAACGTTCCAAAAGTTTGGTCAAATGCCAGCATTTGGCCCCAGGGAAGCTGTGTACCTCCACATCCTCCCTCGTAACTTTCGGAACCTTTGACAAATTTGAATCACCGAGAATAACCATTGAGGTAGATGGTTTAAGAACCAGTTTCCAAGCCGCGATTTTACGTTCAGAGCTTAGATTACTGGCATGACGCGTAACGTCGGCAGGATACAAATTTTCACCTTTAAAGGACAAATTTAGGTCAGTCCTGCCAGCGGCTCTACTCCGTTGAGAAGGTTGGGAAAACATGCAAAAGTCCGCGGTGGAGTAAGTGCCGGGTCTCCGACCCTGGGTGCGCCTCATTATCCGTCTAGGTAATGTGGCACTGCCGGGGTCCGAGAGGCATCCTGGGTTGGCAGAGCCATTGCCCATAGATGCTGGGGGGGAGGATGAATGCTGCGAGCTCAACGATATCTCGTCCTCCGACTCTACAGGGGACTTAGAGCGAGTGGTGTCCTCGCTCGTAACAGGGGGTGACCCAGCCATCGTTGGTTCAAGGACCAAACCCCCGGCCTCCACACTGGTCCCTGAGGAACTCCCCTCACTCGAGGAGTTCAACAGGCTCTCCCCACGCAGAGAGACCTCCCCAGCAGTGCCCTGGCTAGCCAGCATCTGAGTGTCGCTGACAACCACGTCCGGATCCCCAGTAGGAAGTGGATGAATACCATCCAATTCACCTGAGCGGGCCGGAGAGACCATGGTGGCTGTCTCACCAGCCTCCGTGGAATCCGAATCCGACCCCCCAGATGGATCTAACCTCCTCCTAGTGATTTTCCGTCCTGGTTGCGTATGTCTTTTTCGCTTCTGACTTTGGGGGGTAGAAGTAAATGTACAGTTTAGATTCCTAGAGTGGATTGGGGTCGAAGGAAGGAGACGTGTCAACAGTCCCGGTCACCCCCTGAGCGGGGCGACGCTGGGCCTCCCACTCCTGGGATACTGCCTCATCCCCGATCCTATCACTGCACCCAGGCTGGGGCGAAGCCTGGGTAGAGGTTGAATTTAGGGGTTGAATTGTAGTGGTGGTGCCCGTCTGTGAAACGGAAGGCCCCTCCTTCGGTGGAGCGGTCTTCCTAGACGGGGCATCACTCAGATGCCCAACAAAAACAGAACTGTATTCCTGGAAGTTTGAAATGATATTCCCACCCAGACGCTTTCCGTAGCGTCGCCTAGCCCACGAGATGGCCAGTACAGAGCTCTGACCGAATTCCTTCGTGGTGAGTTTGGCTAGGTAAGGCACTAACTGACCTGCCAACTCATCAACCCTACTCCTCAAGTGGGTATGGCTGATTGACTTAATAGCGGAACCCCAATTCCGGGCCGCTTCGCGTAGATCTCGCCTCAACTGGGCCGTTGGCCCCTCTAATTTAATTTTATCCTCAAGGGTCAAGATCGTTTTCTGGATAGCTGGGGGGAGGGAACGGGAATCCTCCCAGCAGGAAGCCAAATACTGACACCGCAGAACACGGTTCAGCTTACGAGTGCAAATTTGGAAGGGAGTGAGAACAGGCGTGTCAGCCATTTTTAAGAGTCAATTTTCAAGAAGGGTATTTTAATTAGTCTATTTAGTAAACTCGGGCAATTGATAATTTAGTAGAACCACGCAAATGGAGCTGGAGAGAGAATTTTGTTCTAAAGGCCTAAGTAATTTCGCTTAGGATGGGATCGCTCTAAAACATTAATTTAGAAAAAGTCATATACAACGATATCATACCGAATCAAAAGATTGGGTATGATATTTTTGCTATAACTTTAAGTAAAACGTACTCACGTTTTGCCTGCTCCACTCAAATGAGTCAGGATGGTCTGAATCTGAGATTGTAAAATGCTATAGTGACCGTTGATCCTGCAGCCTGTAAGCGTGCTTGCTCCTATGCAAGCGGAAGGCAAATGGTATATAGCTCTGAAAAGTGCCGAAAAAATTCCAACACAAAAACACAGTAAGAACAGTAGATCAGGGGAGTCACTAACCTGCAGGTCTGTTTCTCCGCTCCCCGGAGGGCTGAAATAAAGTTAACCCCATTGACAGAATGCAAAAGGGAGGTGGGAACCTATAAATAAGTTCCCACTCCCTGTACAAAATCCTCCTACCGGTTTCAGACCTATTGGCCCTTCGTCAGGGAGGTATCTGAAAAAATACAAGTTACCAACTGTTCAGGCCAAGAGCTCCGAAGTGACTGGCAAAGAGAATCAAGGGTTAGGGTTAGGGTTAGGGTTAGGGGGGTTAGGGTTAGGGTTTGGGTTAGGGTTAGGGTTAGGTGATGAGTTTTTGGTCTGAATCATTTTGTCCCCAACGATTTTACGACCCGGGCTTTCCAAGACTGATAGCTGGGCATTGTCCTCCCTAGATCACTCGTACACTATGTACTGCCAGTGATATACTATCCTCGTGTGCCGCTTGTATGTGGCGGCGAGCTGGTCTGAAGGAGCCCCGTTTAAGAAAAAATCGCCCTCTTGTTGAGACGTGGTCCGAACCTATTTTAAGTGTCCATTCAGCTTGTCTACCGTTCTGTAGGTTCTTCTTAACCATAACGTGTAGGGCCTCCTGGTTGTAACCTATGAGCTTAGCCTTATTGTCCGAGGTTACCTGTAGTCCAAAGATGTGCCAGTTGTTGTGAAGAAGAAGATAATGTTTATGAAAGTTTTTAATAAATCAGTGAGGTTCCTCGTGTCCCGGGGCTGGGTACTTTTTCGTAGCGGGGAACCTGGTAGAGAGTGTGTGTTTACTTAAAATTGTTGGCAAATATGTGAGGCGGGGCGCCCCTAAGTTGGTGCCCGTTTGTAACATTTTAGCTGGTGCCCCCAGTGGTACCCCTTTTCGGTTCACTCGGTTCGGGTGTATGACAGCGTCCCCTGAGGATACCCTACTTGGGGACCTATGGGTTCTGCGTATATGTACTTTATGGGGCCCCGGGGCGCCCCTGGGCTCTGTTGTGGAGCCCTTAACCCGTGTTGTAGTTCCCTGTTGATCCCTTTTAGCCAAGTTCGTGTTTACTTAGGTTGTTGGTAAGTATGTGAGGCCGTTGCCTTATTGTCGGTATCCGTTTGTAACATTTTGGCCCTTAACCCGATATGGTACCCCTTTCGGGTTGCTCGGATTTGGTTTTTGTGTTTACAGAAAGCGTCACCTGAGGATCCCCTACTCGGGGACCTTTTATGGGGTGTGGCGTATATGTACTTTATAGGATCCATTGACACTTCCTACTATGTCCCTGGCTTTCTTTCCCTGTGTTTGGTATTAGAGATATTATACGTGTGATATGCAGAAAAGTCGGCGAATGTAAAAAAGCAGGGGGGTTGTGGGTGGAAAAAGAAAAAAGGAAGGAGAGGATAGGGGTTGTCCCGTATTCCTTTCTTCTCCTTCCTATTTGTTCTGAGAATTTTGGTTTGGATAGGAAGGTAGAAAAGTGTTTTGGTAGAAAGAAGTTAAAGTATCGACCCGGGTTCAAGGTCTGTCGATTGGTGGGGTCGTATTTTTGAAGTGAGCCACGTGTGTGTATTTCTTTATTTATTTTCCACCTGTCACAGAACTTTAGGGTTTTGGGGTTTTTTTGATTGGGGTTGCTTTCCCGAGTTTTTGGCTATTTCTTAGGGGTTAGGTTGTAGGTTTTATAGTCTAGGGTTTAGGCTTTAAGGTTTAGTTTTTTTAGGGTTAGTTTTAGGTTTTGTTCGTTTTTTATTTGGTTATTTTACTAGTTGAAATGATTAAAAAGTTAAGTGGTTTAAATAATTAAATGATTAAAATTAAAATTAGTTAAATGAAGAAAATTAATGGAAAAAGCAATTAATTTAAATTAATTCAAATTAATTTTAATTAATTTTAATTAATTTTATTGGTTTGTTTGTGTTTTGTTTTCAGGACCGGCCCATTAGGTTTTTATACCTCCTGGGCGGGGCCCTATTGTTTCTCATTCAATAGGCGCAGTGATTTTATTTTGTTGTATTTTTTAAGTGATGTTTACTTTATTGATTTTATTTTTGTCCTTTAGTAGGTTATTTGTTGTTTTAAGTTTTTAGATTTAGTTGGCTTTTTTTAAAAGGTGATGTTTACTTTATTGATTTTATTTTTGTCTAGTTACTTAGAAAACTAGTTAGTTGTTTAGTTAATTAATTTAAGTTGGTTTGTTTTGTTGGTGTTTTGTTTTCAGGACCGGCCCATTAGGTTTTTATACCTCCTGGGCGGGGCCCTATTGTTTCTCATTCAACAGGCGCAATGATTTTGTTTGAATTATTTTTAAGTGATGTTTACCTTATTATTTATTTATTGGTTTATTAGAAAAAAAGATTTAATGAAAGAATTTTTTAAAAATTTTTATGAAAGAATTTAAAATTTTGTTGGTGGTGTTTTGATCTCAGGACCGGCCCATTAGGCTGTTATGCCTCCTGGGCGGGGCCCAATTGTTTCCCATTCAACAGGCGCAATGATTTTGTTTTAATTATTTTTTCTAAGTGATGTTTACGTTATTGATTTTATTTTTGTCCTATATTTAGGTTACTTATTTTGTTTTAAGTTTCCGTGAGTTGGTTAGTTGGTTGGTTCATTAGTTTGGTTAGTGTCCCTTAGTGGGTTATGTTTTTAAAGTTTTTCTTTCTGTTTATTAGAAACAAATTGTTTTTGTTTTTAATATATTTAGTATATTTTTTTTGGTTTTTAATTAGGTTATTTAGTCCTTTAGCTAGTTTTTGTGTTTCGTTTGAATTTGGGCGGGGGGGGGGGTTTTGGGTCCTGGTTCGAGGAGTTTTTGTTCAGCTGATTTTTGCCGAGGTGAGGAGGTCTTTGAGATTGTGGTTCCTCTTGTATGCCCCCACCATGGGTTTGTAGAAAGTGTCCTTTTTATCACATAGGAGCTGGTTGTATGTTTGACGGCAAAGTTTTGTGAGCTTAAGTGCTGCGCTGGAGTATGGTTACGTACTACCAATGGTAATACCGTTCTGTCTTGTGGAGCTGGCATCGTGTTGAGGCCAAAGGGTTGGTATGTAAGCAGGTTATTCTGCCATTTTCTTTCTGCCTAGAGTCTTCTAGCTTTGTTGGGATCATATGGCAGTGTGTCCTGTGGTTCCCACTTGAAGTGTTCCAGAAAGGTGACCCTCATGTCGCGCATTTCACACCCTTTCCCATTGAAATGCGATCCTATGGGGGTTTTCTTGTTTGTCCTAATGTCGCTCCTGTGGTGGTGTATTCTGGTTCTGAATTCACCTCCAGTTTCACCCACATATGCCTGTTGGCAGTTGTCGCAGTGTATTCTGTAGATGCCGTTAGTGGTTGTACAGGTTTGCTTTGTTGGTAGTGGGAACCGTTGTCCCCACCTGTCTCTTATTTCATCCGTGGCGATTATGAGATCCGGTGTTCTGCATGTTCTGCAGAAGTCGCTTGTACATTTCTGGGAGGCCCCTTTGGGTTTGTTGTCTTCCTTGTTATGATGATCTGATAGGATTTTCCTGATCAGCTTGTCAGTGTATCCTCTTTTTTTGAGGGCTGTCGTAACTCTTTCTTCCGCTGGGCGTTGGTAGATTGGGTCCGAACTTATTCTGTCAACCCTGATGAGTTGTGATTTGACTATCCCTTTGAAAGTATGCGGTGGGTGATAGGAGTCGGTGTGTAGTAGTTCTGAGGTGTCCGTAGGTTTAAAGTACACCTGTGTATCCAGGATGTGGTTGTTGGTGAACCCGTTGCCCTTGAATACCGTGGTATCCAGGAAGTTCACCGCTTGGTCGCTGAATTCTGCCTTTAGTTTGATGGATTCGTGGTGGTTGTTTAGGATGGCCAAAAACTCCTCGAACTGTTCCCGTGACCCCCTCCAGATGATAAAAATGTCATCTAGAAACCTAAGATAGACCAGTGGTTTAATAGGGCATGTGGATAGTGCTCCCTTTTCCCAGTGCGCCATGAAGATGTCCGCATAGTGTGGTGCGAACAGTTTTCCCATGGACGTACCGTGTGTCTGCAGGTAGTCTTGTTCAAAAAAGACAAAATCATTCCCCTCCAGGTTGACCCTGAGTAGGTCAATAAGTTCCTGGTCCGGTCTTTTAGGGTCCGGATGTTCCTGGAACGCCTGTTGGACCGCCTCAATGCCGTCCCTATTGTTAATGTTTGTGTATAGGGCATCGACGTCTATTGTGGCAAGGTAGGCGTCCTCCGGTACGGGGAATGATCTTACCTTTCTTAAAAAGTCCCCCGTGTCCTTGATGTAAGACTCATGGGTAACTGCCAGTGGTGCCAGAAAATAGTCTATGTATTTGGCCGAATTGTAGCTCTCTGAGCTACAGTCCGAAACTATAGGTCTGCCCGGGGGCACTTTTTTCTCCCCCGGCCAGTTTTCCTTAATTTTGTGAATTTTGGGTAGAGTGTATAAAAGTCTACTTCTAGGTGCCTCCTCGCCTCTAATAAATTGGTGTTGTCCTGCGTCTATGTAATTTTGATCGAGAAGAGTGTCACACACTCTGTCTATTTCTATTCTATTGTCTGGCACCTTGGGTTGTTCCAGCTGCCTGTAGTGCAGCGGGTTACCCAGTTGTCTGTACACCTCCCCCAGATAGTCTTTTTTGTCCATGACTACCACAGAGGCCCCCTTGTCCGCTGGTTTGATAACTATTTTTTTGTTTTTTGTGAGTTGTTTTATGGCCCTAGTTTCCGTGGCTGGCAGATTGCGTTTGTCCTGTGTGGGTTGTATGTTTTCTATTGTCGCGGTCATTCTCGTGAGGTAGGGTTCAAATTCAGGGTCTAAAGGTGGGTTCCAATTTGATTTATTTCTGAATTTGCGATCTTTGTCCGAAAATGATGGCCTCTTGTTAAAGTGGTTTTCAAGTCTTAGGCGTATTTTGAATGCCTCCAAAGGGTCCCTGAACCCCTCAGGGTCGGGAGCCCTTGGAGCTGGTATGAATTTGATTCCCCGCCTCAAGAGTCTAACTTGTGGTCTGGTGAGTTGTTGTGATGATAGGTTGACTACTGCTGTTCCTGTGGGGTTGATGTTGATTTTTGGTGTGTTCCTAGCGTGTTTTGATATGTGTGGGGTTGTTGTTGGTGGTGTTATTGGTTGGGGTGTGAGGGTGTTTGTTTCCGACCCCTGTGTTTGTGAGTTTATTTGTTGCTGTTGTTGTTGTTGTTGTTCCTGTTGTGTATCTGTCCGTTTTTTTGATGTTGTGTTGTGTTTCGTGTGTGTGTTCCTGGTGTTACCCCTATGGGGGCTTTGTGTGTGGCTGCCCAGAGTCGGGCTTAGGCCGTTTATTCCCTTAAACGTGCTCGGCTGATGACTTTGGACCAGAGTTTGTATATTTTTACTCTGGTACTGGGCAGCCATAGGTGTGGTTGGTCATCCCTCCCCATTGGGGTGCGCCTGATTCTTGGGATGACCGTGTATAGGGAGCGGTGTTGTCCCTCCGTTAGGTGTGTTGCCAGTTTTATCATCCACTGTGTGGTGTTTTGGTGGTCCGAGGCTACCCCGCAGGGTGCGGCCACATAAATTCTGGCATTGGGAAAAATCCTACTTAGTTGCTGCGTGATGTCCAGCATGTTTGAGAGTGATTGTTTCATGAGTATGTTGGGTTTGAGTGCGTCATCTTTGCCAATTGCAAGGATGACCGTTGTGCAATTTCTGTGTCTAAATTGCGTGTTTTTAGCCACTCTGAGTATATGTTCAGAAGTGGCGGAGCTTATGGCTGCTTGAGCCGTGTTTGGATCTGTGTCCAGGTGAGCAATTTGCTCGTCTCCGAGAATGTATGTCTCTATGTTCTCGGAGGGTTCGGGCAGAGTGAGTCTCTTGTGTGAGACCCTTGTGGTTATGGGCCCTGTGGTTTTTTCAGGCACTATTTTGGCCTTTTTGGTGTTTTGGCTAGGGGGCGGGTCTTTTTCGCTCCTGTTAGCTGCTTGTGTTTGTGTGTGCTGTTGTTGTTGTTGTTTGTGTGGTTGTTGTTGTTGTTGTTGTGTTGTCACATGTCTTTTGCTGGCCCTTCGCCCTTGTGAGGGTTGTGTGAGGAGGCTGTAGCTTTCGCTACTTTTCTCCGTGCTGGGGTCCAGTGAGAGCCCCTCAATTGCCAAGGCAACGTCACATCGGACGGGGGGTGTTGTTGTTCTAGTGTTCCTTTTGGAACTAATGAGGTGAGCGGGTCTACGGATGTCCCTGTATGGCCCCTCCTGAGTTGTGTCCGTGGTGGTTGGTGATGTTTGTGATTTTTTGTGATTATCATCTTCCGTGTCTGTGTGTTTTGTGGGTGTTGTATATGGTTCTAGTGTCTCTGAGGGTGTGTTTGTGTTTGCTGTGGGTGTGTTTGGTGTTTCTGTTTGTGTTTGTGTTTGTTGTTTGGTTTTATGTTTTTTCGTCTAGTTTTTTGGTCCCTAGTCCCTAATTGTCGGTGTGGTGTGTTTTTCTGTGTTGTGTTCCTGTCACTGTCCGTGTCCGTGGATTGGTTGTCCGTGGTGGTGGTGCGTGTCCGTTTTCGTCGTCGTTTGGGTGTTCTGGTTTTGGGTGTTGATGTGGTTGTGGGTGTGGGTGCGTGTTGTGGGTGTGGTGTGGGTGTGTCTTGGATAGGTGGGTTTTGTGGTGGTGTTTGTGGTTGTGGTTTGGACCTTGTGACCGGGGCTGCGTGTTGGGTCGGACTTGAATTTGGTGGGTCAAGTCCCGATCTGTTCTTGTTTATGAGAGTTTCAAGCTTTTGTTGCGCCTCTACGAGGGCTTGTCTTTTTTCTCTCAAGGTTTTGCGGAGTTTGTGCTCCTCTTCTAAGTTTGCGATGAGTGTGGGTGAACTGAACTTTGTCACCGAAATCTCGCTGTTTTCATCCCCAGTCAGGTTAATTGGGTAATGCCAGTCCGCCCCTGTGGAGTGACCTCCTGGGGATGTTTGTGTCCTGTTTTGGGTGCTATTTTGCTCCTCTGAGGTCTGAGGAGTTGTTTGTTGTGTTTGTGTGTAGGTGGGGTATGTTTGTGTGGGTATTATGGATGGTTCCTCACCGGAGTTTCCTGGTGGGGGGGTCCCAGACCCTGTGTTGCGGTGATGTGGGTCCTCCTCTGATTCACTTATGGTTGTGATCAGGTCCGCTAGTGTGGGTGCTCGTGTTGGGAGTGTGCGTATTGTTCCTATGTTGATGTTTAGAGTTTTGTGGGT
The DNA here is from genome assembly GCA_964017125.1 of Flabesymbios commensalis. Lineage (NCBI taxonomy): Eukaryota > Metazoa > Annelida > Polychaeta > Terebellida > Flabelligeridae > Flabesymbios > Flabesymbios commensalis. The sequence goes on along the minus strand of OZ024904.1, from coordinate 111,102,356 downwards.
TCCCCTTGGATCTTGTGGGTTTCCCTGTTTCTGTGTTTGTGTGTTCGTGGGTGAGTCCAGTGAGCATGGTACTCTGTTCGGGTCCCCAGGTTGTGGGTTTACCCTTAAGAAAGGGCCAGGTGATTCAGTTTGTGAATCTCTGTCTAGCCACAGGCCCAAGGGTTTTGTTGTCTTGGGTCTGGTTGTTGTTGGGGTGGACCTAGTTTGTGTCAGCGCCCCCTGTTGTTGGATCGTATCACTGTCCGTTTCTCCTATTGTGTTGGTGCTGTGTTCCACGAGGGTGTCCCTGTGATTCTGCGGGCTCCCCTGCGTGTCCGTGTTTGAATCCCAGGAGTTAGACACCCTATGGGGGTCTCCTGGTATATACCCTCGTCCTGTTTTGCGGATTGTGAGTCCGTGTCCAGGAATAGTCTTATTGGTTTGAGATGTCTATTTGGAGCCGGGCTGGGGCTACTGTGTGAGGGTTCGCTTCGGAATGTGGCGCCCCTGTCAGAGCCCGTGTCCTCTAGGGCCATGGATTCTAGGCTGCTGGAGATATAAGAGCTATATTCCATGTCAGCCGCCGGAAATGAGATTTCCGACTCGCTGGTATCCAATAGATTCTGATTGAAAATTATGTCAGTTTCTATTTGGGATTTGCTGCCCCCACTGAATTTAGGGTCAATGGGAACATAGTCCGGGTCAGGAGAGATGTATGATTTGTCAGGTGGGTAGGCTAAATCCGTGTCCCTATTTTCTCTCCACTGGAGTTCCGGTTGCTGTTCCGGTTGGTAGGGTTCCGACGCGTTTTGTCGTTGGAACTGTCTACGTAGAGTATTGCCTTGGCCTCCGCTTTTTGCGGGGATGGGGGTGGGGGGTCTGTCAGGGTTTATTTGGAGGGTTTGTGGTTGTCTGCGCCGGGTGCTGGCCTGATGCTCGCCATCCTTTGCAGTTGTGGGGTCAGGGAATTTCCCTGAGATCACCTGGAGAGCTTCATTCTGCCAGGTGAGGTTCTCGTCCTGGGAGATTCCTCCTGTGTATGATGCGTATTTCTGTTTTGTATGTGCTTTGTGTTTGTTTTGTGACTGTCGCAGTCTGTTGGTCGTGTCGGGTAGGTGAGGTGCCGTAGCATGTCCGTAGTTTCTAGGGTTGTAAGGTCTGTACGGGGTGTGTGGTGTGTGTGTAGGGTTGGTTGTTGTTTTTTTGTGGCTACCCTCCCTTGCCCCGTGAAAAGCCCCTCCGAGCATTCTTGTGTGTCCGAATGCGTATGCGTGTGGGATTGTAGGCTGTCCGAAGCGCCACCTGTCGCCAGCAGCGGTGCCGGAGCTAGCTGTCACTGTCGGCGGTGTTGGTAGTAATGCGGGTCTAGCTGTGGATGCGGGTTCGTGTATTGTGGTCGTAAGGGTTGTCAGAGTGGTTTTTGTCATGGTCGTGTCCCTCCCTTGCGTAGTCTTATTGGCTGTGGATCGGTCCGATTTAAGAAAGTTTAGGACGTGGCTCCATTCTACGGGTGGTTCTTGGGTCCACCCCCACCTAGTCAGTGTGGTGTAAGCATCAGTCCCATCGTTCCCCCCCCCGTTCCGCCTCTGAAAGGGTCCAGACTTGGGTCCTGTAGGATGTAATCCTCCAGTTGGGTTAGGGTTAGGGTTAGGGTTAGGGTTAGGGGTAGGGTTAGGCGTAGGATTAGGGGAAACAGTGAACAGGGAAGGCAGGATAGACTCGTGAGAGTAAAGGATTGTCACTGAGTGGCTCCTTTGAATAACTCTCAGCGGAAATTGAATTTAGGGTTAGGGTTAGGGTTAGGGTTAGGGTTAGGGTTAGGGTTAGGCGTAGGATTAGGGGAAGCAGTGAACAGGGAAGGCAGGATAGACTCGTGAGAGTAAAGGATTGTCACTGAGTGGCTCCTTTGAATAACTCTCAGCGGAAATTGAATTTAGAGTTAGGTCTAAAAGGCAAACACTCCTCTAATTTAGAGGGTGTTTTAGAATTTAGTGGTGGTAGGTAGGTGATAAAAAGTCACCCGAAAGGGATTTAAGGTTTGTTAAGTAGGCCCGTACACGGGGAGTTTCCTTGGTCTCCCAACAGGTGTGCACATACTAAGCAATACTTAACCCAAAATTTCAGCAAAAAGTCCGAAAGAATTACCCCAAGGAAGAGTAAAAAAATGAGCGGAACCTGCCCCTAGGGGGGCCAGAGGTTTCTGAATATCCTACCTTTGATATTTCTCCGTTTATAAAATGGAGAAAGACCCTGTTCTACTTCCGATTAGGCACTGGCCGAGGGGACATGTAGCCCAATTGGAAGTGAAATAAACTACTCTGTGTTTGTCTCATCCATTAATTCAATGAGAAGAGACAAGGATCCAGGATCCTCTCCGTCTGAAGTAGAACCCTGGGTATATTCTGTCGAGCTGTTGTTACTTGGGTTACCGGGCATGTTGTATAAGGCCTTGCCCAGTCTACTTCTAACAAGTAGATCGCGCAAGTTCTTGCCCCTTTTGTATGCTGTAACACAAGGTTGAAAAACGATGTTAGGGTGCTTGATTTTAATTTTGTTGAAAGTCCCCTTAGCTAAAGAGGCCGCTTTCTTAGCCGTTTCGGAGAACGGTATGACGAAAGGGATAACGCCGTTGTTGGCAGGGGATGGAACCGTATTCATCCCAGTTGGTGTCATCGATCTTACCTTTATCTGCCATTTACGTTCTAGGTCAAGGCGTTTAACCTTGTCTACGTCTTTGTCAGAGGAAACTGGCAAAGTTTCAAGGAAATATACCTTTAGGTGTTCGATATGGCATTCACTGCCATTAAAATGAATTCCTACTGGGGTGGGTTTGTTCAAATGTACATTTGATAAATGTACGTTAATTCGATCTCTAAAACTCATCCCAGTTTCCCCAATGTAAATTTTATGGCATTTCTCGCATTGAATGCCATAAATACCGTTAGGGGAGTTGCAATCTTGTTGCGTTGAAAGTTTGAATTCAGTGTTCAAATTTCCAGGACCCCCTGGTAGGGTGGCTGATTGAACAACTATGTTGTTTTTACATAGTTTACATTTTGGTCCATTACATCTATTGGAGCACCCTAGCATCAAAGTCTGATCCGAACCTAAGACTTTGTTTTTGATCGTGCGTAGGAATCGATCGGAATAACCACGTGGTTTAAGCGCATAAAATAACCGTCGGCAAGCGTCATCTATTTCCCTTTGATTATTACAAATCCTCTGATATCTCAGAATTTGGGATTTGATGATCCCAGAAAAGGTGTGTGGAGGGTGGTAAGAATTTTTATGTAGCAATTCCAACGTATCTGTTGGTTTGAAGTACACTTTCGTGTCTAATATGCCATCACTATTGAATCTGTTCCCTTTAAACACAGTGGTATCTAAGAAATTGATGGATTGTTTGTCCAATTCCGCTTTAACAGTGATAGATGGATGATGTGTATTTAATAAATTTACAAACTCGTGGAAAGATTCCTCCGAGTGTTCCCAAATCATGAAAATATCATCCAGAAATCTCCTGTAGAATTTGGGTTTAAGGGGTGCCTTTTCCAAGACCTCCCTTTCCCAATCTGCCAAAAAGAGGTTGGCATAATTTAGTGCAAATTTTTTGCCCATGGCAGTACCCCACGCTTGTAGATACCATTTGCCATTGAATTCAAAATCATTGTACTCCAAATTAATTTTGAGTAAATCTAAAATTTGTTTATCCGGCCTTTTAGGGTCCGGATATCTGTCAAAAGCTTTTGCTACAGACTGTATACCTGTGACATTGTCAATATTAGTATACAGACTGTCCACATCAATAGTGGCGATAAAAGCGTCAGGGTGAATTTTTGTTTTTTTTATTTCATCAAGGAAATGTGTGGTGTCTTTTAAAAAGGATGGATGACGTGTTGCCCACTAGACCAGCCAGTCAGTTGAATTTCACCCTTTTAATTCTTCTACTGGTATCAGCTACCCTCTCACACCATTATTAAATTAATTTTGGTGAGAAAAATTTATGGTCCAAGAGGGGTTTGAACCGGGGTCTGTGGGGAGAGACAACGCCTCTAACCACTAGACCAGCCAGCCAGTTGTATTTCTGACTGCTTATTCCTAGCCAGATGGAATTCCACCAAAAATATATTTATATTATTTTTATTTTTGGTGATTATTTATTTATTCCTTCATCCTAGACCTTCTAATTCTCAGAAAAGTTACTTCTTGGACCACTGGAATTTTCAACTACCTCTGCGGGCTTCTAACTGGGCCCCTTATAGGTTTATTTCAAGTCACCAATTAATACATTACAATCCCCACTCACATTTTTCTTTTGGCTCTATAAATTCGTAGGATTTTTTTAGGGCCTTGTAATTTTGGTGTTTTACTCAGCATACCCCTTACAAAATTATAAGAATTGGAACAACAGTCTTAACGGCCTGTTTGCCTCTTATTCTTTATTCCAAAATATTGGTCCAGCTGATTCAATATGCCAAAGTCATGGAGTGCCACCTGGTGAATGGAGGAGAAATGCCCTGAAAAGACAGTTTTTTCCATGGAAAAGCCCACAACTGAGGGTCAAGGCCGCACGTGGGAACAGCATGAAGACCAGAACCACTGTTTTATTCACCTCAATATATTATTTTCAAACGTTCTTTTGGTTAATTCTGTATTGAATTTCACCAAAATAATGCCTACATATAATTATTTGATCAATATATAATATATACCAGTATTTTATAAGTTGATTACTGATTGTATTTCCGAATTATAAAATTAAACAGAACTAAATTCATTTTAGTCACTCCCAGACCCCTAGGGGTCTGTGTACGAAAGGTTCTGAATGCCAGTGTGTGTACACACACCTTCCAAAACTCAAGGCTGTTTTTTCTAGCCTGAATTCATTTATTCAATCCCCTCTGAAATGATAATCAGAAGGGGCAATGGACTGAAACCAAGTGTATTAACACCAGAATATTGTTGCCCACTAAATTAGGACAATAATATCTAGTTCTAAAACATATTCTCTCGTTGAGTAGATATTTCAAACACAATGGCTATGAGCCTGTGGGATTTAAGGGTCGGGGCACTGTGAAAATGCCCAGTGGAAAGTCAGCCTGACTTCCTAAGCTCTGGGGCCGCTGGAAAATAATGAAAATTATTTTTAAGCACCTTGGATATGACTCTAATGTACATTTTATCAAATCTCCTTCCCTATTAAGTGTTTGAATTTTATTTATTCTATTATACCAACCCAATTTAAACTTTTTTACACACTTTTTTTCAATACTACAGCCTTTTCTGTGTTTATTTCAGATTGTGACCTGGGGATCACAGACCATGCGCTCAGTGACCGTGACTGGCTTGGGGTATAAAAGTAAAGGGTACAGTGTACACAAACATTCTCTTTGCCAGTCACTTCGGAGCTCTTGGCCTGAACAGTTGGTAATTTGTATTTTTTCAGATACCTCCCTGACGAAGGGCCAATAGGTCTGAAACCGGTAGGAGGATTTTGTACAGGGAGTGGGAACTTATTTATAGGTTCCCACATCCCTTTTGCATTTTGTCAATTCATTCTCTTATTTTTAGGAACTTTATTTCAGCCCTCCGGGGAGCGGAGAAACAGACCTGCAGGTTAGTGACTCCCCTGATCTACTGTTCTTACTGTGTTTTTGTGTTGGAATTTTTTCGGCACTTTTCAGAGCTATATACCATTTGCCTTCCGCTTGCATAGGAGCAAGTACGCTTACAGGCTGCAGGATCTACGGTCACTATAGCATTTTACAATCTCAGATTGAGACCATCCTGACTCATTTGAGTGGAGCAGGCAAAACGTGAGTACGTTTTACTTAAAGTTATAGCAAAAATATCATACCCAATCTTTTGATTCGGTATGATATCGTTGTATATGACTTTTTCTAAATTAATGTTTTAGAGCGATCCCATCCTAAGCCAAATTACTTAGGCCTTTAGAACAAAATTCTCTCTCCAGCTCCATTTGCGTGGTTCTACTAAATTATCTATTGCCCGAGTTTACTAAATAGACTAAATTAAAATACCCTTCTTGAAAATTGACTCTTAAAAATGGCTGACACGCCTGTTCTCACTCCCTTCCAAATTTGCACTCGTAAGCTGAACCGTGTTCTGCGGTGTCAGTATTTGGCTTCCTGCTGGGAGGATTCCCGTTCCCTCCCCCCAGCTATTCAGAAAACGATCTCGACCCTTGAGGATAAAATTAAATTAGAGGGGCCAACGGCCCAGTTGAGTCGAGATCTACGCGAAGCGGCCCGGAATTGGGGTTCCGCTATTAAGTCAATCAGCCATACCCACTTGAGGAGTAGGGTTGATGAGTTGGCAGGTCAGTTAGTGCCTTACCTAGCCAAACTCACCACGAAAGAATTCGGTCAGAGCTCTGTACTGGCCATCTCGTGGGCTAGGCGACGCTACGGAAAGCGTCTGGGTGGGAATATCATTTCAAACTTCCAGGAATACAGTTCTGTTTTTGTTGGGCATCTGAGTGATGCCCCGTCTAGGAAGACCGCTCCACCGAAGGAGGGGCCTTCCGTTTCACAGACGGGCACCACCACTACAATTCAACCCCTAAATTCAACCTCTACCCAGGCTTCGCCCCAGCCTGGGTGCAGTGATAGGACCGGGGATGAGGCAGTATCCCAGGAGTGGGAGGCCCAGCGTCGCCCCGCTCAGGGGGTGACCGGGACTGTTGACACGTCTCCTATCGCTGTTTCAAATTCTTTTGGTGCGTTGTCGGATCTTCCTTCGACCCCAATCCACTCTAGGAATTTAAACTGTACATTTACTTCTACCCCCCAAAGTCAAAAGCGAAAAAGACATACGCAACCAGGACGGAAAATCACTAGGAGGAGGTTAGATCCATCTGGGGGGTCGGATTCGGATTCCACGGAGGCTGGTGAGACAGCCACCATGGTCTCTCCGGCCCGCTCAGGTGAGTTGGATGGTATTCATCCACTTCCTACTGGGGATCCGGACGTGGTTGTCGGCGACACTCAGATGCTGGCTAGCCAGGGCACTGCTGGGGAGGTCTCTCTGCGTGGGGAGAGCCTGTTGAACTCCTCGAGTGAGGGGAGTTCCTCAGGGACCAGTGTAGAGGCCGGGGGTTTGGTCCTTGAACCAACGATGGCTGGGTCACCCCCTGTTACGAGCGAGGACACCACTCGTTCTAAGTCCCCTGTAGAGTCAGGGGACGAGATATCGTTGAACTCGCAGCATTCATCCTCCCCCCCAGCATCTATGGGCAATGGCTCTGCCAACCCAGGATGCCTCTCGGACCCCGGCAGTGCCACATTACCTAGACGGATAATGAGGCGCACCCAGGGTCGGAGACCCGGCACTTACTCCACCGCGGACTTTTGCATGTTTTCTCAACCTTCTCAACGGAGTAAAGCCGCTGGCAGGACTGACCTAAATTTGTCCTTTAAAGGTGAAAATTTGTATCCTGCCGACGTTACGCGTCATGCCGGTAATCTAAGCTCTGAACGTAAAATCGCGGCTTGGAAACTGGTTCTTAAACCATCTACCTCAATGGTTTTTCTCGGTGATTCAAATTTGTCAAAGGTTCCGAAAGTTACGAGGGAGGATGTGGAGGTACACAGCTTCCCTGGGGCCAAATGCTGGCATTTGACCAAACTTTTGGAACGTTTTGATGCTTCCAGGTATCCCCAGCTTAAGGATGTAATCATTTCTGTTGGGCTGAATGACTGTCTGAGTGAAACGACCCTTCGGTCCAAGAGAAATGCAAGTTTCCAAGAATGCATGTTGCAGGCGTCGTCTACTTTCCCCGACCAGCGGGTCTTTTTTCAACCCGTTTACGGTACGATAGCCCTAGATTTGACTTTCCTAAAGGGAATTCAAGCCTTTAATGAGCACGCACGCAAGTTTTTAGGGAATCGGCCGGTGGCCCATTACCTAAATAAGCATCATGCTCAGGTTAAGCAGAATGGACAGGATCCAGTCCATTGGAGCCGCGAATCGGCGTTTAAAATCATTGAGCATTCCCTTTCCCTTATCCATCATTTAAACTAAATTCGGGGCAAGACGCCAGAGTTAACCGTAACTCGGCCACCTTCCCCTTTAAATCAAACGGCATTATCAACCTATCCAGTAAAAACCTGGATAAGGGTAGCGTTGGCGTTTTGCAGAAGGGCATTAAGTTCGTCCCCACTCCTCGTACTATAGATAGAGGTGACTTAAAATCAGCAACTGACGGTCTTGCCCGCCGTCTTCGTCTAAATTTCTTTTTTCACGGTCGAAACAGCGCAACACGTGATCCCAATTTTAGGATAAAATCTACTTGGATGCCTCCATCCAACAACCCTTTCCTAGAATGCGAGCTAAAAACTTTAGACTCTGCTATAAAAAACATCCCAGATGCCCTTCCTAAGAGCAATCTGCCGAAAAACGAACGGATCGCCCTTAAAAATTTGGCTAAAAACAAAGACATCATTATTAAACCAGCTGATAAGGGCGCAGCCATCGTAGTAATGGATAAAAAGGACTATATATCTGAGACTGAACGCCAGCTCAACCATCCAATCCATTACAAAACGTTAGATCAGCCTGTTTTTCCTCAGGCTATTACGAAAATCAATGAAATTTTCCGAGAGCTGAAAGATCTAAAATTTATCGACAAAGGCCAATTCGACTTTCTCGCTTGTCCGTCTGATCCGACACCTAGGAGAATGTATCTTCTCCCTAAAATTCATAAGGAAAAAAACAAGTGGCCCCCCCCGGGTCGCTTACCGCCAGGCAGACCGATCATTTCCGACTGCGGAAGCGAAAGTTGCGCCTCAGCGGAGTATATTGATCACTTCTTGGCACCGTTGGCAACACGTCATCCATCCTTTTTAAAAGACACCACACATTTCCTTGATGAAATAAAAAAAACAAAAATTCACCCTGACGCTCTTATCGCCACTATTGATGTGGACAGTCTGTATACTAATATTGACAATGTCACAGGTATACAATCTGTAGCAAAAGCTTTTGACAGATATCCGGACCCTAAAAGGCCGGACAAACAAATTTTAGATTTACTCAAAATTAATTTGGAGTACAATGATTTTGAATTCAATGGCAAATGGTATCTACAAACGTGGGGTACTGCCATGGGCAAAAAATTTGCACCAAATTATGCCAACCTCTTTTTGGCAGATTGGGAAAGGGAGGTCTTGGAAAAGGCACCCCTTAAACCCAAATTCTACAGGAGATTTCTGGATGATATTTTCATGATTTGGGAACACTCGGAGGAATCTTTCCACGAGTTTGTAAATTTACTAAATACACATCATCCATCAATCACTGTTAAAGCAGAATTGGACAAACAATCCATAAATTTCTTAGATACCACTGTGTTTAAAGGGAACAGATTTAATAGTGATGGCATACTAGACACGAAAGTGTACTTCAAACCAACAGATACGTTGGAATTGCTACATAAAAATTCTTACCACCCTCCACACACCTTTTCTGGGATTATCAAATCCCAAATTCTGAGATATCAGAGGATTTGTAATAATCAAAGGGACATAGATGACGCTTGCCGACGGTTATTTTATGCGCTTAAACCACGTGGTTATTCCGATCGATTCCTACGCACGATCAAAAACAAAGTCTTAGGTTCGGATCAGACTTTGATGCTAGGGTGCTCCAATAGATGTAATGGACCAAAATGTAAACTATGTAAAAACAACATAGTTGTTCAATCAGCCACCCTTCCAGGGGGTCCTGGAAATTTGAACACTGAATTCAAACTTTCAACGCAACAAGATTGCAACTCCCCTAACGGTATTTATGGCATTCAATGCGAGAAATGCCATAAAATTTACATTGGGGAAACTGGGATGAGTTTTAGAGATCGAATTAACGTACATTTATCAAATGTACGTTTGAACAAACCCACCCCAGTAGGAATTCATTTTAATGGCAGTGAATGCCATATTGAACACCTAAAGGCATATTTCCTTGAAACTTTGCCAGTTTCCTCTGACAAAGACGTAGACAAGGTTAAACGCCTTGACCTAGAACGTAAATGGCAGATAAAGGTAAGATCGATGACACCAACTGGGATGAATACGGTTCCATCCCCTGCCAATAACGGCGTTATCCCTTTTGTCATACCGTTCTCCGAAACGGCTAAGAAAGCGGCCTCTTTAGCTAAGGGGACTTTCAACAAAATTAAAATCAAGCACCCTAACATCGTTTTTCAACCTTGTGTTACAGCATACAAAAGGGGCAAGAACTTGCGCGATCTACTTGTTAGAAGTAGACTGGGCAAGGCCTCATACAACATGCCCGGTAACCCAAGGAACAACGGCTCGACAGAATATACCCAGGGTCCTACTTCAGACGGAGAGGATCCTGGATCCTTGTATCTTCTCATTGAATTAATGGATGAGACAAACACAGAGTAGTTTATTTCACTTCCAATTGGGCTACATGTCCCCTCGGCCAGTGCCTAATCGGAAGTAGAACAGGGTTTTTCTCCATTTTTTTAACCGGAGAAATATCAAAGGTAGGATATTCAGAAACCTCTGGCCCCCCTAGGGGCAGGTTTCGCTCATTTTTTTACTCTTCCTTGGGGTAATTCTTTCGGACTTTTTGCTGAAATTTTGGGTTAAGTATTGCTTAGTATGTGCACACCTGTTGGGAGACCAAGGAAACTCCCCGTGTACGGGCCTACTTAACAAACCCTAAGTCCCTTTCGGGTGACTTTTTATCACCTACCTACCACCACTAAATTCTAAAACACCCTCTAAATTAGAGGAGTGTTTGCCTTTTAGACCTAACTCTAAATTCAATTTCCGCTGAGAGTTATTCAAAGGAGCCACTCAGTGACAATCCTTTACTCTCACGAGTCTATCCTGCCTTCCCTGTTCACTGCTTCCCCTAATCCTACGCCTAACCCTAACCCTAACCCTAACCCTAACCCTAACCCTAACCCTAACCCTAACCCTAACCCTAACCCTAACCCTAACCCTGTTCAGTTCACCCACACTCATCGCAAACTTAGAAGAGGAGCACAAACTCCGCAAAACCTTGAGAGAAAAAAGACAAGCCCTCGTAGAGGCGCAACAAAAGCTTGAAACTCTCATAAACAAGAACAGATCGGGACTTGACCCACCAAATTCAAGTCCGACCCAACACGCAGCCCCGGTCACAAGGTCCAAACCACAACCACAAACACCACCACAAAACCCACCTATCCAAGACACACCCACACCACACCCACAACACGCACCCACACCCACAACCACATCAACACCCAAAACCAGAACACCCAAACGACGACGAAAACGGACACGCACCACCACCACGGACAACCAATCCACGGACACGGACAGTGACAGGAACACAACACAGAAAAACACACCACACCGACAATTAGGGACTAGGGACCAAAAAACTAGACGAAAAAACATAAAACCAAACAACAAACACAAACACAAACAGAAACACCAAACACACCCACAGCAAACACAAACACACCCTCAGAGACACTAGAACCATATACAACACCCACAAAACACACAGACACGGAAGATGATAATCACAAAAAATCACAAACATCACCAACCACCACGGACACAACTCAGGAGGGGCCATACAGGGACATCCGTAGACCCGCTCACCTCATTAGTTCCAAAACGCTGCAGAGCCGGGTTGAAATAAATAATTTGTCCGCGACAAAAAGACCAGCCCTCCCCCCCCGTGGAGATTGAATGGTGGCCCCTGAGCATGGACAACCAGACAACTGCACCACAGATTTGGCATAACTTATACCCTTGTAAAAATCTCTTCTTTATTCATGTAGGCCTACACGTCAGATGTAAGCACTACAATAATATGAACCTACACATCGACATGTAATATTGCGGCACGTAGGCTACAATCACATGACTGATAGAACAACAATATGTATGAAGGTGTGGTGGATTACCAAGGAAACACAAAACAGTGACCCACAGTTGGGTTAATGTTGGCCCATCGTCTTCGACGCTAGCCGAACATTAAACCAGCATTTGTTTAACGTTTTATATTTGCAGGGTACGAACCAGTTATAATAAGCATCACAGAGTGGGACAGAGATATATTTTAAAATACTTGTCGTCTATTTTCCTATTCCAGCATTTTCTAGGCATTTTCTAATAAAGCTAAATCCTATTGAATCAAACTGATATGTTTTGTAATTGTTTGTTATTTTCCTATTCTAAGCAGGGCCGTTTTATTATTTCTTCAAATCCAAACCATCCCCCTGCATGCCTCCGGAATGTGTTGTAGACTACTGCAGGCTAGACCAACAAAATAAACGAAGGTTTTTTTCCGAAAGCTAAAGCATACTGAATTAAACTGATAAAACGATTTAAAATGATATATTTATTTCAGACAAACATATATACATTGGTCATCATTAACCTACATTCATATTTTACATTGTTAACATTATTACTACAGTAACTGTAAATAAAAGTTGTTACTTTTTATATTATAAAAATAGAAATAGACAATGATGTAAAATGTATATAATTATATATTTTGATGGTGGTTGCTGGATTTGAGATAGCGTAACGTGAAAAAAGTTAATTCATTGATATTTATGATGAACTTTAATAATTATTATTTGTAATTAAACTGAATAAAGGAGGATGTGAACTCACAAAACAACACTACTGTGACATGTTCCTTAGTGTGGTTTACTGCCACTTATGTCCCATATATGGCTGGCCAGCAGGGTTGGGGTATAGGCCGCGCACCTGTTTGAGCACACACACCGGCATTACTTCCCTGTGCGTTATTACCACCCATTCCCCGTCAGCACCTGCCTGCTGCTGCTTCCTAAGCAGGTACCTGGGGTCTGTCCAAGCTGAGCGGTTGCTCAACACTTTCCAGTAATTATAGTACCTGGCCCTCCTGATACTGGAGTTTTGCTCACACTCAGCTTGGCCATTCCCCAGGAACCTGTGACTATGCACAGTCACACATGGTGACAGAAGACAATGACTACATTCGGTGGACTGTACTCCATCACAGCCTGCCTGAAGGCCATGTCTGGCTGACACACCACGGGATGCCGATACAGCACAACTACTCGCCATCTCTCTGGCACATCGTTTTTTCTTTTCTTGTTTCCGTTCTTCTGGTTTTTCTAAACAAAAAAATGAATCGTATAAATAAACTGTGATCAAACACACAAAATGTATGTATGTATGTATGTATGTATGTATGTATGTATGTATGTATGTATGTATGTATGTATGTATGTAGGTATGTAGGTATGTAGGTATGTAGGTATGTAGGTATGTAGGTATGTATGTATGTATGTATGTATGAATGTCGTTGACTGTAGATATGTTTTCTGTGTCTGTGTTGAATGTATATATGCATGCATTGTTTGTATTGTATTGTATGTATGTTCATGTATGCATGTGTGTATTGTATATACATGGCTCATACAAACATAAGCTCATGAAATGCAAGGCTTTTCAAACTTATTCAAGGCCAAATAACCCCATTTTCAAGGTCCTATTACATATCACGAACATAAAAGTAAGGAGTCATGACAAAAACCTAGACAATTCCAAAATTAATTGACCATATGATTTTCACCTACATTCTGACTTGGAGGAAAATAGTAATAATAGCAAGAACATTTCTATCAATTATTTAAAGACTTTGATCAAATGAGCGACAATCAAACCCCGAAATCAGGTGTCAAGGCTTTTCAAGATATTTTTTTAAATTCAAGGCTTTCCAAGGCCTTGGAAACTATTTTTTGTAATTCAAGGCTAGTCAATGGTTCTCAAGGCCTGTGCGAGCCCTGGTATATATGGCTGCATTATATGGATGTTTTGTATTATATGTATCAAAATGTATTATTTATACCAACCTGAACAGTGATACGTCCAGCCGTTCTTGTTGCATATAGATTCCAGCAACACTTGTTGATCTTTATCTTGTATAACTATCGTATACGTTTTAGCTTTTTGCTCTATTTTGTTATCCGATTATTATTATTATGCCTTCTGTAGCTATAGTATATGTACGTAGATCATGAGTGTGAGTACACGAATAAATAGCACAGGCTCTTTACACCTCCCTGCTTATACCATGCAGCATCACTGCTTGCAGGTCTTGCATGTGAACCCTTTGTGGACTGATATCAGCAGCTGTTGTACGAACGAATGTACGAACGAAAATAACAAATACAGTTTAGGTTACCAATTATAAATTTTAACACAATAAATAAAAAACGCCAGAAATGAAAAAGGTCATGATTTGTTATTACTGGTATAACTTATAAACATGGATATAAAATGTAAAGCGTGTATGCGTCACCTAGCACCCCAGCATCCCTAATCACATTCATCTTGTCAGCGACGTGTGTTACTTGGTGCGGAATTTATCCTATACCTAACAGGTTGTAGTATCACAATATATTTAGGCGGGCATTTCGAATTTGAAAAAAATCCCGCTATAACTAACAGACGTATAGAGAGAAGCAGAACAATTTATTCATCACGCCAATTATGCTGTATATGAGTGCATTACAACATATTGTCATATTTCCATAGCAACGGACAATGTGATATCATTTTCGGATATAACCAATATGGATAGTATGAATAAAGAAAATATTCGCACTGTAAAGAAGAGAACTGCCGATGGTAAGATAAAAATTTATCATTACACAACACACACCCGGACGAACCCTCGGAAACATTTGGAAATTGTCTTTGAGAACGAAGCAGAAAAACTGAAGTTTGACAACCGCATTGAGGCACTACAAAAACTTTTCAGCTGTAAAACAAAGGCTGATCTGATTAAACGATTAGTTTTTAATAATTATGATCATAATTGTTTATCTAAGGCGCAAGAACAGGAACATCTGAAGCAGCTAAAATCAATCAATAACGTTACGGAAGACCAGCAACACGGTTTACAACAACTCAATGCTTCGCATGAACAGTTCTCAATTCCTCACCAGCGGCAACAACAGAAACATGCAACCGCTCTACCTGAGCTATATCATAAACATTATATTCCTCGACAACTGCAATTGCAACCGCAGCACAATCAAAAACAACCAGTGCAACCACAGCGTCAGCAACCAGTGCAACCACAGCGTCAGCAACCAGTGCAACCACAGCATCAGCAACCAGTGCAACCACAGCGTCAGCAACCAGTGCAACCACAGCGTCAGCAACCAGTGCAACCACAGCATCAGCAACCAGTGCAACCACAGCGTCAGCAACCAGTGCAACCACAGCGTCAGCAACCAGTGCAACCACAGCGTCAGCAACCAGTGCAACCACAGCGTCAGCAACCAGTGCAACCACAGCGTCAGCAACCAGTGCAACCAAGATCTGTTCAATGTCATATTTATCCAATTGAACACCAGAAACAAAACCAATTATCATCCCATTCTCCTGAACATTCTCACGGGCAGCATTATCAAGAGCAGCAGCAACAACAGTTTTTATCCCATTCTCTTGAACATTTTCATCAACAGCATTATGAGCAGCAACAGCAGCAGCAGGAACAACAACAGTTTTTATCCCATTCTCTTGAACATTCTCATGGGCAGTATCAACAACAACAGCAGCAACAACAGTTTTTACCCCATTCCCCTGAGCATTCTCATCAGCAGCATTATGAACAACAACAACAACAGCAGCAGGAACAACAGTTTCCATCTCATTCTCCTGAACATTTGTATGGGCCTTATCAACAACAACAGCACCAGGAAAAACAACAATTTCTATCCCATTCTCCTGAACATTCTCATGAGAATTATCAACAACAACAACAGGGGGAAGAAAGTCAATCGACATTGCATAATGCAACTGCATATAACAGTAAGCAACAACACAAAGCAACGCATTCGATTAATCAAAAATATCATTTTATAGGCCAATTTTCTAGTTTGATAAATTTGACCGACCGCATTTGTAAACACCAGCAACAATGCCCTGAAATTATTGTTGACTCTGAAAACAGAATGATTGGTCATGTATGCGTAATTGTGTTTACTTGTCCAGCTGGTCATACTGTGCGGTGGTCATCTTCTGAGAAAATGGGCAGCAACTATGTTGTAAATTACAAGATGATGCAAGCTTATTTGTGTTCAGGAATTACTCCCATACAGTATGAACGCCTCTCAGATTTTGCAGATTACGGCATGTTATCACCTCGCTTCCGCAGCCAAGCACAGCTACCATTATCAGCAATCATATCGTTTATGAAGAGAGCTTCCGTATTCCAGGCTCGGGCTGAGGAGATGCGTCTGACTGGAAATGGAAAGAAAATCTCTATAATGACAGATGCTCGGCATGGCTGCAGGAAGAATTCCGTTCATACGGATCATGTCGCTATCGGATGTCGCTCACATAAGGTCGTCGATATCCAGCATGTGAGTAAGAAGGATGATCTGGTATCCCAGCGACATGAAACGTTGGGCGTGAGGAGGATGTACGATGAATTCGACAGGCAGAACATCACTGTCGATATTCACGTACACGATAACAATGCCTCGATCAACAAAGCGATCAGAGAGAAATCCTCTGGGATATGCAACTGCAATGAGAGGTGGCATGCCACAAAACCCATAACTGCTGGCATGAAGGCCATCAGTATTGGGGCTAAGAAAAGAGAAGGGATTACGTGGCATGCCCAGCTGAGAGATAAAGGAGCACGGTTACGCAATCATGCTTACTGGGCGCTTGGAAATTGCAACAACGACCCCAGTATCCTTCGCCAACATCTGGATAATAGTGTCCTCCATTTCCAGGATATTCACGATGGCTGTGACACTGACAGCGAATGTAAAGAACAAGGTTATGTGCCTGATTTTACAATTGTGAGAGATCATGTAGCAGTTCAGCTTCTTAGAGAGTTTATCAAATCTCTCACATTGTACAAAATGGCAGGTAACTTTGTTCTGAACATGGATACATATTATGTTGAAAGTTTCAACAACACATGCCTGATATACCTGGACAAGAGGATTCACTACAAAGACGTCATGTATGAACTGCGTAGTGACCTCAGTGTCATTTGTTGGAATGAGCATGTGGATCGTCCGTATACCTCCACCAATCGACTATGCGTGCAAATTGCCCACGGAGACTTTCTGGTAAAAAAACGTATAAGAAAAAAACCTATAATTTTATCAGCGAAATGTGGGACCTTCTATGCGAAAATATAAATATAGATGAAAGCAAGAATACACATCTGGTTCAGAATCAATTTACGAACTAGATTATGTATGAGACATTATATATATTTATATTTACATATATTTGTATATAATTATTTTAAAATATTTTCAATTAATTAAATATCATAACCACGGTATTTTTTGCAAAATAAATATATAATCTAGATGTTTAATCGCTATACATATAATATTCCGCAGTTGACCCGATTATTTTGTTATTATTGATTGCGGATTGTAAGAGGTATTCAGACGATCCACATGCGCATTCCAACATATCCAGTATATCAGCTGTATATTATATTCTGGAGTTTGCAATTTGTATGTTTCACATTAATGCCCAATATATAATTTATGATGTATATGTTTCATACTCAATGAAAGCAGAATCGGTACTCTCAAAGTGTAGTCTGGATATTTCACAACGATATCATGCCGCATGTTTAATAACTGCTCTCAAATGGTAGCTCTGTCGTATGAGACCAAAAGGGGGTATGTGCTTAGTGCACAGAACAAGTAAGCAGATACTGCATTTTGGTTTCAGCCGAGTTGTATGTTTCACAACCATAATCAGACTACATCCTGGATGTTTCACAATCATATTATGCTGAATGTTTCACAACTATTGGCAGTGCTGTCTACAGATGTTTCAGAACCGTAAGCAGACTATATCCGGTACGTTTCACAGCCACTCACAAAATTTTATAATTGTGGTTCACAATCTTTCCGAGTTGATGTTTCACTACCACTAACATATTTACAATATTATTATGTCATCCGCCAACACCTGAGATCTTTTTTGAGAGGCGTTAGCACAACCAATGTGGCTAATTTGGCCAATGTTTCATAATTAGTTTACACCATTTTTATTGACTAAAACTGCCGGTATGTACTTCATGACATAAAAAGTATTGCGTGATAGAATGACTTGGAATAAACTGAGATATATTGTTGAAATATTCCCTAAACAGGAATCACGAAAAGAAATACATATAATAAATAACTGGCTGGTGTTGGTTTGTTCATAGTGCGAAGAGGATATTCTGAAATCTACTGAACAATTGTCATTTTAGTGATCAATTCTTATCAGATTCCATGACGCTATACAACTATAATGATCAAATGATTATTCACGTAGAAAACATCTATGCGAAAGTCGTTGCATCATTAAATCCATAGTACCCGGGATATGATATAAATATACCAAAATATAATATCTATATACGTGTACATATTGACAAAAGTATTGTGTGTATTAAACCAGTAGGCCTAGTACATTATATTGAATGATTATGTAGGTTACCAGAAAATATCAATGTATTCTTTGTATGGAACTGTTTGATATTGCATAAACGTATACATGCACTGCATACTTTTTCCTGCATTTTACTTATTCGAAATATTTAATAAATTCACCTTGTTCAATCAAATATTTTTTGGTTGATTTAATGCGAGTGACATTGATAGCCAGAATATTTGTACGTCATTAATGTCCATTTTTACGTTTGTGGTATATGGTTGTTAGTGTCAACTTCGATTCGATTAGGAGGTAGTCAACAAAAATAATAATGTGATCTCAGATATATGATATGAAACATCTTACGAAAATATTATGAAATATTACGTATAACTGTATATATATCTTATGATAATATTCTGCTGATGTTTGTAGAAAAAACTGTTGATTTGAACAACATTTTAATATTTGGAACAGACAATGATTATGTGTTTGGAACAGTTAATGTTATAACTACCAAGTAAACATATGATAAACGTTCAATTAGAAAACATGTATATGTGTAAATATAAAGCAGTGGATACACATGTCAGCTGAATTTTTGCCCGGATTTTTTGCTATCGCAACAATGCAAAAGTATAATTTGGCGCCGGAAATAGTGTGCAGCAAGAGCAGCTATTTTGTGATGATATGATAATGGTGACGAATTCCACTAGTTGTTAATTTGCAAATGTATATAGAGAAAGACAGAGGGAGAGACCATGCTAGCTATTTATCGCGCAGTCATCGACAGTGGAAATGTATGCTTTGATAAATTTGAAAAAAATGATCAAGAACTTATCTTTGTTTATTAAGACATAGCTATGACACATTTTTAATAGCTATGTGTTCGTGGTATTTGTCCGCCAATTATATTATTAATACTATGTATGCAATTGAGTTTTAATTGAACAAACAAATTGGTATTGCTTGGTATTAGTCCTGACTTTCTTTTTGAAACCCACTAATAAACTTATTGTCTTGTCATGCCTTGTCTTTTCCCATTGTTATCTATCTTTTTCTGAGCTTTATCTGAAGGTATGGGTTTTTTATATGAATGTGTGCAAAAGTGACAGTGTAACGATATAAACTAATCAAAACGTGTATACTTTTACCACTACACTAAAACAGCAGGCCCTATAATAACTGCTAGCTTCTAAAGTGAACTGTCGCGGGCGTTGAACTGTGGCCATCTGATCTGTAAACGTACGTTGAATAATCAAGATAAAGCAAATTATTTGATTTTTAGTAGCACGTTTATAGCATGTTCATAATCAAGAGAATATAAATTATTTACACTTTATTATTACAGTCCCTTGTTATCACCCCAGTGTATAAGATACATTGATTTAATGCTGGTTCAATGGTGGGCCAAAGCTGTAAACGGTTGGCCAACATCGATCCAGCATTGGGGCAATGGCTCGTGTTTACTAGCACCCGTCTATATTTCCTGAATAACTCTTGAACGACATAAATGTGTAGGAAACGAGTTTGCCTGTTTTTTCACTGTGTATTTGCTATGATCAGAAATAGATAAGAGATATTTCTGGTATGATACATGTATGCTGTTACCAGGTTACAGTCGTCCAACGATCGCGGCGGCTCCCGGCTCCATGTGTGTTAGGTTGGCCGCTTATCAGTCAGAGTACCCCACCCCGTCTCCGTGATGACAGACGAAGTATTTAACGACCGTATTTTCATCAGGTCGCGTGCATGGGGGTCACCGTGTCACGCAGTGAATCTCGGTCTTTAAGGTTAAATCTGGTGTCTTGCCCTGAATTTAGTTTAAACCGTCGATTAGGGAAAGGGAATGCTCAATGGATAGTATCCTGTCCGTGCGGCTTAACCTGAGCATGATGCTTATTTAGGTAATGGGCCACCGGCCGATTCCCTAAAAACTTGCGTGCATGCTCATTAAGGGCTTGAATTCCCTTTAGGAAAGTCAAATCTAGGGCGGCCGTACCGTAGACAGGCTGAAAGAAGACCCGCTGGTCGGGGAAAGTTGACGACGCCTGCAACATGCATTCTTGGAAACTTGCATTTCTCTTGGGCCGAAGGGTCGATTCACTCAGACAGTCATTCAGCCCAGCAGAAATGATTACATCCTTAAGCTGGGGATAGCTGGAAACATTAAAACGTTCCAAAAGCTTAGTCAAATGCCAGCATTTGGCTCCAGGGAAGCTGTGTACCTCCACATCCTCCATTGTAACTTTCGGAAACCTTTGATAAATTAGAATCACCGAGAATAACCATTGAGGTAGATGGTTTTAAAACCAGCTTCCAAACCGCGATTTTACGTTCACGGTTAGTCCCCTGGAATGACACGTAACGTCGGCAGGATACAAATTTTCACCATTATAGGACAAATTTTGGTCAGTCCTGCCAGGTGCACTACTCCGTTGAGAAGGTTGGGAAAACATACAAAAGTCCGCAGTAGAGTAAGTGCCGGGTCTCCCTTGGGTTGGCAGAGCCATTGCCCATAGATGCCGGGGGGGATGAATGCTACAAGTTCAACGATATCTTGTCCTCCGACTCTACAGGGGATTTAGAACGAGTGGTGTCCTCGCTGGTAACGGGGGGTGACCCAGCCATTGTTGGTGCAAGAACCAAACCCCCGGCCTCCATACTGGTCCCTGAGGAACTCCCCTCACTCGAGGAGTTTAACAGCCTCTGCCCACGCAGTGAGACCTCCCCGGCAATGCCCTGGCTAGCCAGCATCTGAGTGTCGATGACAACCACGTCCGGATCCCCAGTAGGAAGTGGATGAAAACCATCCAATCCACCTGAGCGCGCCGGAGAGACCACGGTAGCTGTCTCACCAGCCTCTGTAAAATCCGAATCCGACCCGCCAGATGGATCTAACCTCCTCCTGATTTTCCGTCCTGGTTGCATATGTCTTTTCCGCTTATGACTTTAGGGGGGTAGAGGTAAACGTACAATTTAGATTCCTGGTGTGGATTGGGGTTGAAGTAATATCCGTCAACACTCCAAATGAATTAGAAACAGCGATAGGAGACGTGTCAACAGTCCCAGCAGCCCCCTGAGGGGGGCGACGCTGGGCTTCCTACTCCTGGGATACTGCCTCATCCCCAGTCCTATCACTGTGCCCGGGCTGGGGCGAAGCCTGGGTAGAGGTAGAATTTAGGGGTTAAATTGTAGTGGTAGTGAAACGGAAGGCCCCTCCTAGACGGAGCATCACTAGACGGAGCATCACTCAGATGCCCAACAAAAACAGCGCTGTATTCCTGGAAGTTTGAAATGGTATTCCCACCCAGACGCTTTCCGTAGCGTCGCCTAGCCCACGAGATGGCCAGTACAGAGCTCTGGCCAAACTCCTTCGTGGTGAGTTTCGACAGGTGAGGCACCAACTGACCTGCCAACTCATCAACCTTACCCTAATAGCGTCTTCTGGATAGCTGAGGGGAGGGAGCGGGAATCCTCCCAGCAGGAAGCCAAATACTGACACCGCAGAACACGGTTCAGCTTATGGGTGCAAATTTGAAAGGGAGTAAGAACAGGCGAGTTAATTTTCAATAAGGGTATTTCAATAAGCCTATTTAGTAAACTCGGACAATTGATAATTTGGTAGAAACACGCAAGTGAAGCTGGAGAGAGAATTTTGCTCTAAAGACCTAAGTATTTTTGCTTAGGATGGCCCTAAGACATAAATTTAGAAAAAAGTCATATACAACGATATCATACCGAATCCAAAGACTTGGTATAATATTTTTGTTATAACTTTAAGAAAAACGTACTCACGTAATGCCTGATCCACTCAAATGTTTCAAGATGGTCTGAATCTGAGATTGTAGAGTGCTATAGTGACCGTTGATCCTGCAGCCTGTAAGCGTACTTGCTCCTATGCAAGCAGAAGGCAAATGGTTTATAGCTCTAAAAAGTGCCGAAAAAATTCCAACACAAAAACACAGTAGGAACAGTAGATCAGGGGAGTCACTAACCTGCAGGTCTGCTTCTCCGCTGCCCGGAGGGCTGAAATAAAGTTCCAGTAAATAAGAAAATGAGTTGACAGAATACAAAAGGGAGGTGGGAACCTATAAATAAGTTCCCACTCCCTGTACAAAAATCCTCCTACCGGTTTCATATCTTTTAGCCCTTCGTCAGAGAGGTATCTGAAAAAATACAATTTACCAACTGTACTGGCCAATAGCTCTGAAGTGACGGGCAAAGAGAATTTTTGTGTACACTGTACACATTACTTTTAAACCCCAGGCCTGTCACGGTCACTGAGCGCATGGTCTGTGATCCCCTGGTCAAAATCTGAAAAAAACACAGAAATGGTTATAGTATTGAAAAAAGTGTGTAAAAAAGTTATGTTTGAGTTGGTATGATAGTGTAAATAAATTTCAGACAATTGAGAGGGAAAGAGGTTTGCTAATCTTTAGATCTGTGTCTTTTCCAAGGTGCCTGAAAATAATTTTCATTATTTTCCAGCGGCCCTGGAGCTTAGGAAGTCGAGATAACTTTCCACTTGGCATTTTCACAGTGCCCCGACCCTTAGATTCCGCAGGCTCATAGCCATTGTGCTTGAATTATTCACTCAACGGAAGAATATGTTTTAGAACTAGATATTATTGTCCTAATTTAGTGGGCAACAATATTCTGGTGTTAGTACACTTAGTTTCGGCCCATTACAGTTGCTGATACGTATTTCAGAGGGGAATGAATAAATGAATTTGGACTAGAGAAAACGGCTTTGGGTTTTGGAAGGTGTGTGTACACACATTGGCATTTAAGAACTTTTCGTACTCAGACCCCTTAGGATCTGGAAGTGGCTAAATATAATTTATTTTTGTTCAATTTTATAATTTGGGAATACAACCAGTAATCAACCTATACAATACTTGTATATATTATATTTTGATCAATTGATTATATGTAGAAATTATTTTGGTGAAATTTGATATAGAATTAACCAAAAAATTTGAAAATAATATATTAGGGTAAATAAAACAGTGGTTCTGGTCTTCATGCTGTTCCCACATGTGGCCTTGACCCTCAGTTGTGGGGTTTTCCATGGAAAAAGCTGTCTCTAAGGGCATTTCTTCTCCATTCACCAGGTGGCACTCCATGACTTTGGCATATTGAATCAGCTGGACCAATGTTTTGGAATAAAAAATATGGGTCAAGCAGGCAGTTAAGCCTGTTGCTCCTTTTTTTTTATAATTTTGAATGGGGTATGCTGAGTAAAACACCAAAATTACAGGGCCGTAGAAAAATTCTACGAATTTATAGTCAAATGAAAAAAGTGAGTGGGGATTGTAATGTATTATTTGGTGACATGAAATAATCCTATAAGGGGCCCAGTGAAAAACCCGTTTTGGTTATAAACAATTCTAATAGTCCAAGAAGTAATTTTTCTGAAAGTTGGGGGGCTTAGAGGAAGAAAGAATAATTTTATAATCACCAAAAATAAAAGTAATACAAATATATTTTTGGTTGCATTCCTTCTGGCTGGGAATAAGTAGTCAGAAATACAACTGTCTGGCTGGTCTAGTGGTTAGAGGCGTTGTCTCTCCCCACAGACCCCGGTTCCAATCCTTCTTGGACTAGAAATTTTTCACACCAGAATTAATTTATTAATTGTGTAGGGATGTAGCTGATACCAGTGGGAGATTAAAAACAATGAAAACCAACCGACTGGCTGGTCTAGTGGTTAGAGAGAGTAAATGATTGTCACAGAGAGGCTCCTTTGGATAACTCTCACAGGAAACCGAAATTTAGGTCCAAAAAAGCAAACACTTCTCGAATTCAGAGGGTGTTTTAAAATTCAGTGATGGTAGGATGGGTGATAGGAATCACCCGAAAGGGACTTAAGATTAAATGTCAGAGAAAACCACCCAAAATTTGGAATGTCCTATGTCACGGATTTTGATAAAACTTTGTAAATTTGAAGTACTTGGGTGGACTACTACTTTTAAAAAATATTAGGTTATGTGACCAAGTCGTTGCCATGGTAACCAGCCTTTCATTTTTGAGCCCCCACGGCACCTGCCAGCACCCTAAAAATATGCAAGATAGGCAGTTTTCCGGCCGAATCTACTAAGGGACAGTTGTTGTTTGAAATAAAACTTTGTACATATCGATTTAGGCTGCCATGTCTTCTTTCACCAAAATTTTGATTTTTAGCTCGGGACCCCTTCTAACTGACACACGGGGTACATGGAGTGAACGCCTGTTTGGCACTGTCAACATATCACGAAATTGACCATTTTAAGTTATAAATTTATCCGGTGCGAACGCTCGCCGTGTGTTCATTTGACAATAAAATTCACAATACACATACCGTCTGTCGATTTCAATGAAAAAATCCTGGTCCTTTTTACATTTGAAAGTACGAGAACCATCAGAAGTAGAGGGGGGTCAGCTGAAAAGCGCACCGTTGCAATAGTCCGTCAGTCAAGGGGGGTAACCTTGTTTTGGCTGATATATATTTTTTCTCGACTGATTATGCATCTCTAGCATCCTAGTGATGATATCTTGGTGGATGTGGGTTTTTTCAAGGATCTTTTAAAACGCAAAATTTAAAATGGACGCCATGAAATAACTAAAGTTATCATATCTTCCTCAATATTTGAGATAGAGACTTGATTTTTTCACCAAATCATATGTTTTCCGTATCAAGCAATACAATAAAACACTCGGAAACTTTATTCGACATCACTTTCGTGCAAAAATTTAAAATGGCCGCCATGCAATCATTAAAGTTATCATATATTCCTTAATATTTCAGATAGAGACATGATTTTGTCACTCAATCATATGTTTTCGGTATCAAGGAATACAATAAAACACATGGAAATTTTAGTCGACATCACCACCATGCAAAATTCAAAATGAACGCCATGAAATCACAAATTTTATCACAATTATCTTCATCAATAATAATTATTGAGATAAGGACAATATTATTTCACAAACCATTTGTTGCAATTTCGGGAATACAATAAAACACACGACACCTTTATTTGACATTATTCTCTTCATAAAAAAATTATGTTCACACCAATTTCTCAATTCTATATTAATGATAGTTACTAATAAAAGTACATCTCCTTATGTGTATACTGTTCTCAACATTTCAGATAGAGACTTGATGTTTTTACCAAACCACATGTGTTTGTTATCAGTGAATGCAATTACACTGCTTTTAATTTATTTTGAAATCAAGATCATGTCTGAAAAAGTATATTTGATGAAAAACGATTACGCTGGATGTTCTCTTCCATACATAGCAAAGCACACTTCAGAAAGCGTGAAGGGTGGACCTGATGTAGTGGTAGATGTTGTTTGATTGCACATTGAAGATCATAGGTTTGTCCCCCGCACGCATTTAAACTTTTCCCTGGGAGTCCCCCGGACCACTCTTAACATTTATGTATCAACACAATATCATTCTGTTTTATAATTATAATGGTGCGTTATTGAAACAAATTGTTGTTTCACTTCATCAATCTGAAAAAAAAAATTGTTCATTCACGTGAAAAAAAAATGTTTGTGGGGTGAAACTCATAGCCCCCTCCCCACATATCGTCTGGTCCGCCCTTAATTTTAATCGGAAATGAATGACGGTGGTGCAAGACCAATCTCGACATGTGACAGACTGAGCAACTCTTTCATTGGACGAGGGTAGAATACCAGACTTGGTCCGTAAATATTCGCCATTATGTTTTTATTATATATATATTATGTTGTACATAGGAATAGTAGATGACTGATCCAGAGAGGTGGCCTCAACCCCTCCCCCCCCTCCGCTCCTATTAGAACTTAAATTCAGAGTTAGGGTTAGGGTTAGGGTTAGGCGTAGGATTAGGGGAAGCAGTGAACAGGGAAGGCAGGATAGACTCGTGAGAGTAAAGGATTGTCACTGAGTGGCTCCTTTGAATAACTCTCAGCGGAAATTGAATTTAGAGTTAGGTCTAAAAGGCAAACACTCCTCTAATTTAGAGGGTGTTTTAGAATTTAGTGGTGGTAGGTAGGTGATAAAAAGTCACCCGAAAGGGACTTAAGGTTTGTTAAGTAGGCCCGTACACGGGGAGTTTCCTTGGTCTCCCAACAGGTGTGCACATACTAAGCAATACTTAACCCAAAATTTCAGCAAAAAGTCCGAAAGAATTACCCCAAGGAAGAGTAAAAAAAATGAGCGAAACCTGCCCCTAGGGGGGCCAGAGGTTTCTGAATATCCTACCTTTGATATTTCTCCGGTTAAAAAAATGGAGAAAAACCCTGTTCTACTTCCGATTAGGCACTGGCCGAGGGGACATGTAGCCCAATTGGAAGTGAAATAAACTACTCTGTGTTTGTCCCATCCATTAATTCAATGAGAAGAGACAAGGATCCAGGATCCTCTCCGTCTGAAGTAGGACCCTGGGTATATTCTGTCGAGCCGTTGTTACTTGGGTTACCGGGCATGTTGTATGAGGCCTTGCCCAGTCTACTTCTAACAAGTAGATCGCGCAAGTTCTTGCCCCTTTTGTATGCTGTAACACAAGGTTGAAAAACGATGTTAGGGTGCTTGATTTTAATTTTGTTGAAAGTCCCCTTAGCTAAAGAGGCCGCTTTCTTAGCCGTTTCGGAGAACGGTATGACGAAAGGGATAACGCCGTTGTTGGCAGGGGATGGAACCGTATTCATCCCAGTTGGTGTCATCGATCTTACCTTTATCTGCCATTTACGTTCTAGGTCAAGGCGTTTAACCTTGTCTACGTCTTTGTCAGAGGAAACTGGCAAAGTTTCAAGGAAATATACCTTTAGGTGTTCTATATGGCATTCACTGCCATTAAAATGAATTCCTACTGGGGTGGGTTTGTTCAAACGTACATTTGATAAATGTACGTTAATTCGATCTCTAAAACTCATCCCAGTTTCCCCAATGTAAATTTTATGGCATTTCTCGCATTGAATGCCATAAATACCGTTAGGGGAGTTGCAATCTTGTTGCGTTGAAAGTTTGAATTCAGTGTTCAAATTTCCAGGACCCCCTGGTAGGGTGGCTGATTGAATAACTATGTTGTTTTTACATAGTTTACATTTTGGTCCATTACATCTATTGGAGCACCCTAGCATCAAAGTCTGATCCGAACCTAAGACTTTGTTTTTGATCGTGTGTAGGAATCGATCGGAATAACCACGTGGTTTAAGCGCATAAAATAACCGTCGGCAAGCGTCATCTATGTCCCTTTGATTATTACAAATCCTCTGATATCTCAGAATTTGGGATTTGATGATCCCAGAAAAGGTGTGTGGAGGGTGGTAAGAATTTTTATGTAGCAAGTCCAACGTATCTGTTGGTTTGAAGTACACTTTCGTGTCTAATATGCCTTCACTATTGAATCTGTTCCCTTTAAACACAGTGGTATCTAAGAAATTGATGGATTGTTTGTCCAATTCCGCTTTAACAGTGATAGATGGATGATGTGTATTTAATAAATTTACAAACTCGTGGAAAGATTCCTCCGAGTGTTCCCAAATCATGAAAATATCATCCAGAAATCTCCTGTAGAATTTGGGTTTAAGGGGTGCCTTTTCCAAGACCTCCCTTTCCCAATCTGCCAAAAAGAGGTTGGCATAATTTGGTGCAATTTTTTTGCCCATGGCAGTACCCCACGTTTGTAGATACCATTTGCCATTGAATTCAAAATCATTATATTCCAGATTAATTTTGAGTAAATCTAAAATTTGTTTATCCGTCCTTTTAGGGTCCGGATATCTGTCAAAAGCTTTTGCTACAGATTGTATACCTGTGACATTGTCAATATTAGTATACAGACTGTCCACATCAATAGTGGCGATAAAAGCGTCAGGGTGAATTTTTGTTTTTTTTATTTCATCAAGGAAATGTGTGGTGTCTTTTAAAAAGGATGGATGACGTGTTGCCAACGGTGCCAAGAAGTGATCAATATACTCCGCTGAGGCGCAACTTTCGCTTCCGCAGTCGGAAATGATCGGTCTGCCTGGCGGTAAGCGACCCGGGGGGGGGGCCACTTGTTTTTTTCCTTATGAATTTTAGGGAGAAGATACATTCTCCTAGGTGTCGGATCAGACAGACAAGCGAGAAAGTCGAATTGGCCTTTGTCGATAAATTTTAGATCTTTCAGCTCTCGGAAAATTTCATTGATTTTCGTAATTGCCTGGGGTAAAACAGGCTGATCTAACGTTTTGTAGTGGATTGGATGGCTGAGCTGGCGTTCAGTCTCAGATATATAGTCCTTTTTATCCATTACTACGATGGCTGCGCCCTTATCAGCTGGTTTAATAATGATGTCTTTGTTTTTAGCTAAATTTTTGAGGGCGATCCGTTCGTTTTTCGGCAGATTGCTCTTAGGAAGGGCATCTGGGATATTTTTTATAGCAGAGTCTAAAGTTTTTAGCTCGCATTCTAGGAAAGGGTTGTTGGATGGAGGCATCCAAGTAGATTTTATCCTAAAGTTGGGATCACGTGTTGCGCTGTTTCGACCGTGAAAAAAGAAATTTAGACAAAGACGGCGGGCAAGACCGTCAGTTGCTGATTGTAAGTCACCTCTATCTATAGTACGAGGAGTGGGGACGAACTTAATGCCCTTTTGCAAAACGCCAACGCTACCCTTATTCAGGTTTTTACTGGATAGGTTGATAATGCCGTTTGATTTAAAGGGGAAGGTGGCCGAGTTACGGTTAACTCTGGCGTCTTGCCCCGAATTTAGTTTAAATGATCGATAAGGGAAAGGGAATGCTCAATGATTTTAAACGCCGATTCGCGGCTCCAATGGACTGCATCCTGTCCATTCGGCTTAACCTGAGCATGATGCTTATTTAGGTAATGGGCCACCGGCCGATTCCCTAAAAACTTGCGTGCGTGCTCATTAAAGGCTTGAATTCCCTTTAGGAAAGTCAAATCTAGGGCTATCGTACCGTAAACGGGTTGAAAAAAGACCCGCTGGTCGGGGAAAGTAGACGACGCCTGCAACATGCATTCTTGGAAACTTGCATTTCTCTTCGACCGAAGGGTCGTTTCACTCAGACAGTCATTCAGCCCAACAGAAATGATTACATCCTTAAGCTGGGGATACCTGGAAACATCAAAACGTTCCAAAAGTTTGGTCAAATGCCAGCATTTGGCCCCAGGGAAGCTGTGTACCTCCACATCCTCCCTCGTAACTTTCGGAACCTTTGACAAATTTGAATCACCGAGAATAACCATTGAGGTAGATGGTTTAAGAACCAGTTTCCAAGCCGCGATTTTACGTTCAGAGCTTAGATTACTGGCATGACGCGTAACGTCGGCAGGATACAAATTTTCACCTTTAAAGGACAAATTTAGGTCAGTCCTGCCAGCGGCTCTACTCCGTTGAGAAGGTTGGGAAAACATGCAAAAGTCCGCGGTGGAGTAAGTGCCGGGTCTCCGACCCTGGGTGCGCCTCATTATCCGTCTAGGTAATGTGGCACTGCCGGGGTCCGAGAGGCATCCTGGGTTGGCAGAGCCATTGCCCATAGATGCTGGGGGGGAGGATGAATGCTGCGAGCTCAACGATATCTCGTCCTCCGACTCTACAGGGGACTTAGAGCGAGTGGTGTCCTCGCTCGTAACAGGGGGTGACCCAGCCATCGTTGGTTCAAGGACCAAACCCCCGGCCTCCACACTGGTCCCTGAGGAACTCCCCTCACTCGAGGAGTTCAACAGGCTCTCCCCACGCAGAGAGACCTCCCCAGCAGTGCCCTGGCTAGCCAGCATCTGAGTGTCGCTGACAACCACGTCCGGATCCCCAGTAGGAAGTGGATGAATACCATCCAATTCACCTGAGCGGGCCGGAGAGACCATGGTGGCTGTCTCACCAGCCTCCGTGGAATCCGAATCCGACCCCCCAGATGGATCTAACCTCCTCCTAGTGATTTTCCGTCCTGGTTGCGTATGTCTTTTTCGCTTCTGACTTTGGGGGGTAGAAGTAAATGTACAGTTTAGATTCCTAGAGTGGATTGGGGTCGAAGGAAGGAGACGTGTCAACAGTCCCGGTCACCCCCTGAGCGGGGCGACGCTGGGCCTCCCACTCCTGGGATACTGCCTCATCCCCGATCCTATCACTGCACCCAGGCTGGGGCGAAGCCTGGGTAGAGGTTGAATTTAGGGGTTGAATTGTAGTGGTGGTGCCCGTCTGTGAAACGGAAGGCCCCTCCTTCGGTGGAGCGGTCTTCCTAGACGGGGCATCACTCAGATGCCCAACAAAAACAGAACTGTATTCCTGGAAGTTTGAAATGATATTCCCACCCAGACGCTTTCCGTAGCGTCGCCTAGCCCACGAGATGGCCAGTACAGAGCTCTGACCGAATTCCTTCGTGGTGAGTTTGGCTAGGTAAGGCACTAACTGACCTGCCAACTCATCAACCCTACTCCTCAAGTGGGTATGGCTGATTGACTTAATAGCGGAACCCCAATTCCGGGCCGCTTCGCGTAGATCTCGCCTCAACTGGGCCGTTGGCCCCTCTAATTTAATTTTATCCTCAAGGGTCAAGATCGTTTTCTGGATAGCTGGGGGGAGGGAACGGGAATCCTCCCAGCAGGAAGCCAAATACTGACACCGCAGAACACGGTTCAGCTTACGAGTGCAAATTTGGAAGGGAGTGAGAACAGGCGTGTCAGCCATTTTTAAGAGTCAATTTTCAAGAAGGGTATTTTAATTAGTCTATTTAGTAAACTCGGGCAATTGATAATTTAGTAGAACCACGCAAATGGAGCTGGAGAGAGAATTTTGTTCTAAAGGCCTAAGTAATTTCGCTTAGGATGGGATCGCTCTAAAACATTAATTTAGAAAAAGTCATATACAACGATATCATACCGAATCAAAAGATTGGGTATGATATTTTTGCTATAACTTTAAGTAAAACGTACTCACGTTTTGCCTGCTCCACTCAAATGAGTCAGGATGGTCTGAATCTGAGATTGTAAAATGCTATAGTGACCGTTGATCCTGCAGCCTGTAAGCGTGCTTGCTCCTATGCAAGCGGAAGGCAAATGGTATATAGCTCTGAAAAGTGCCGAAAAAATTCCAACACAAAAACACAGTAAGAACAGTAGATCAGGGGAGTCACTAACCTGCAGGTCTGTTTCTCCGCTCCCCGGAGGGCTGAAATAAAGTTAACCCCATTGACAGAATGCAAAAGGGAGGTGGGAACCTATAAATAAGTTCCCACTCCCTGTACAAAATCCTCCTACCGGTTTCAGACCTATTGGCCCTTCGTCAGGGAGGTATCTGAAAAAATACAAGTTACCAACTGTTCAGGCCAAGAGCTCCGAAGTGACTGGCAAAGAGAATCAAGGGTTAGGGTTAGGGTTAGGGTTAGGGGGGTTAGGGTTAGGGTTTGGGTTAGGGTTAGGGTTAGGTGATGAGTTTTTGGTCTGAATCATTTTGTCCCCAACGATTTTACGACCCGGGCTTTCCAAGACTGATAGCTGGGCATTGTCCTCCCTAGATCACTCGTACACTATGTACTGCCAGTGATATACTATCCTCGTGTGCCGCTTGTATGTGGCGGCGAGCTGGTCTGAAGGAGCCCCGTTTAAGAAAAAATCGCCCTCTTGTTGAGACGTGGTCCGAACCTATTTTAAGTGTCCATTCAGCTTGTCTACCGTTCTGTAGGTTCTTCTTAACCATAACGTGTAGGGCCTCCTGGTTGTAACCTATGAGCTTAGCCTTATTGTCCGAGGTTACCTGTAGTCCAAAGATGTGCCAGTTGTTGTGAAGAAGAAGATAATGTTTATGAAAGTTTTTAATAAATCAGTGAGGTTCCTCGTGTCCCGGGGCTGGGTACTTTTTCGTAGCGGGGAACCTGGTAGAGAGTGTGTGTTTACTTAAAATTGTTGGCAAATATGTGAGGCGGGGCGCCCCTAAGTTGGTGCCCGTTTGTAACATTTTAGCTGGTGCCCCCAGTGGTACCCCTTTTCGGTTCACTCGGTTCGGGTGTATGACAGCGTCCCCTGAGGATACCCTACTTGGGGACCTATGGGTTCTGCGTATATGTACTTTATGGGGCCCCGGGGCGCCCCTGGGCTCTGTTGTGGAGCCCTTAACCCGTGTTGTAGTTCCCTGTTGATCCCTTTTAGCCAAGTTCGTGTTTACTTAGGTTGTTGGTAAGTATGTGAGGCCGTTGCCTTATTGTCGGTATCCGTTTGTAACATTTTGGCCCTTAACCCGATATGGTACCCCTTTCGGGTTGCTCGGATTTGGTTTTTGTGTTTACAGAAAGCGTCACCTGAGGATCCCCTACTCGGGGACCTTTTATGGGGTGTGGCGTATATGTACTTTATAGGATCCATTGACACTTCCTACTATGTCCCTGGCTTTCTTTCCCTGTGTTTGGTATTAGAGATATTATACGTGTGATATGCAGAAAAGTCGGCGAATGTAAAAAAGCAGGGGGGTTGTGGGTGGAAAAAGAAAAAAGGAAGGAGAGGATAGGGGTTGTCCCGTATTCCTTTCTTCTCCTTCCTATTTGTTCTGAGAATTTTGGTTTGGATAGGAAGGTAGAAAAGTGTTTTGGTAGAAAGAAGTTAAAGTATCGACCCGGGTTCAAGGTCTGTCGATTGGTGGGGTCTTATTTTTGAAGTGAGCCACGTGTGTGTATTTCTTTATTTATTTTCCACCTGTCACAGAACTTTAGGGTTTTGGGGTTTTTTTGATTGGGGTTGCTTTCCCGAGTTTTTGGCTATTTCTTAGGGGTTAGGTTGTAGGTTTTATAGTCTAGGGTTTAGGCTTTAAGGTTTAGTTTTTTTAGGGTTAGTTTTAGGTTTTGTTCGTTTTTTATTTGGTTATTTTACTAGTTGAAATGATTAAAAAGTTAAGTGGTTTAAATAATTAAATGATTAAAATTAAAATTAGTTAAATGAAGAAAATTAATGGAAAAAACAATTAATTTAAATTAATTCAAATTAATTTTAATTAATTTTAATTAATTTTATTGGTTTGTTTGTGTTTTGTTTTCAGGACCGGCCCATTAGGTTTTTATACCTCCTGGGCGGGGCCCTATTGTTTCTCATTCAATAGGCGCAGTGATTTTATTTTGTTGTATTTTTTAAGTGATGTTTACTTTATTGATTTTATTTTTGTCCTTTAGTAGGTTATTTGTTGTTTTAAGTTTTTAGATTTAGTTGGCTTTTTTTAAAAGGTGATGTTTACTTTATTGATTTTATTTTTGTCTAGTTACTTAGAAAACTAGTTAGTTGTTTAGTTAATTAATTTAAGTTGGTTTGTTTTGTTGGTGTTTTGTTTTCAGGACCGGCCCATTAGGTTTTTATACCTCCTGGGCGGGGCCCTATTGTTTCTCATTCAACAGGCGCAATGATTTTGTTTGAATTATTTTTAAGTGATGTTTACCTTATTATTTATTTATTGGTTTATTAGAAAAAAAGATTTAATGAAAGAATTTTTTAAAAATTTTTATGAAAGAATTTAAAATTTTGTTGGTGGTGTTTTGATCTCAGGACCGGCCCATTAGGCTGTTATGCCTCCTGGGCGGGGCCCAATTGTTTCCCATTCAACAGGCGCAATGATTTTGTTTTAATTATTTTTTCTAAGTGATGTTTACGTTATTGATTTTATTTTTGTCCTATATTTAGGTTACTTATTTTGTTTTAAGTTTCCGTGAGTTGGTTAGTTGGTTGGTTCATTAGTTTGGTTAGTGTCCCTTAGTGGGTTATGTTTTTAAAGTTTTTCTTTCTGTTAATTAGAAACAAATTGTTTTTGTTTTTAATATATTTAGTATATTTTTTTTGGTTTTTAATTAGGTTATTTAGTCCTTTAGCTAGTTTTTGTGTTTCGTTTGAATTTGGGCGGGGGGGGGGGTTTTGGGTCCTGGTTCGAGGAGTTTTTGTTCAGCTGATTTTTGCCGAGGTGAGGAGGTCTTTGAGATTGTGGTTCCTCTTGTATGCCCCCACCATGGGTTTGTAGAAAGTGTCCTTTTTATCACATAGGAGCTGGTTGTATGTTTGACGGCAAAGTTTTGTGAGCTTAAGTGCTGCGCTGGAGTATGGTTACGTACTACCAATGGTAATACCGTTCTGTCTTGTGGAGCTGGCATCGTGTTGAGGCCAAAGGGTTGGTATGTAAGCAGGTTATTCTGCCATTTTCTTTCTGCCTAGAGTCTTCTAGCTTTGTTGGGATCATATGGCAGTGTGTCCTGTGGTTCCCACTTGAAGTGTTCCAGAAAGGTGACCCTCATGTCGCGCATTTCACACCCTTTCCCATTGAAATGCGATCCTATGGGGGTTTTCTTGTTTGTCCTAATGTCGCTCCTGTGGTGGTGTATTCTGGTTCTGAATTCACCTCCAGTTTCACCCACATATGCCTGTTGGCAGTTGTCGCAGTGTATTCTGTAGATGCCGTTAGTGGTTGTACAGGTTTGCTTTGTTGGTAGTGGGAACCGTTGTCCCCACCTGTCTCTTATTTCATCCGTGGCGATTATGAGATCCGGTGTTCTGCATGTTCTGCAGAAGTCGCTTGTACATTTCTGGGAGGCCCCTTTGGGTTTGTTGTCTTCCTTGTTATGATGATCTGATAGGATTTTCCTGATCAGCTTGTCAGTGTATCCTCTTTTTTTGAGGGCTGTCGTAACTCTTTCTTCCGCTGGGCGTTGGTAGATTGGGTCCGAACTTATTCTGTCAACCCTGATGAGTTGTGATTTGACTATCCCTTTGAAAGTATGCGGTGGGTGATAGGAGTCGGTGTGTAGTAGTTCTGAGGTGTCCGTAGGTTTAAAGTACACCTGTGTATCCAGGATGTGGTTGTTGGTGAACCCGTTGCCCTTGAATACCGTGGTATCCAGGAAGTTCACCGCTTGGTCGCTGAATTCTGCCTTTAGTTTGATGGATTCGTGGTGGTTGTTTAGGATGGCCAAAAACTCCTCGAACTGTTCCCGTGACCCCCTCCAGATGATAAAAATGTCATCTAGAAACCTAAGATAGACCAGTGGTTTAATAGGGCATGTGGATAGTGCTCCCTTTTCCCAGTGCGCCATGAAGATGTCCGCATAGTGTGGTGCGAACAGTTTTCCCATGGACGTACCGTGTGTCTGCAGGTAGTCTTGTTCAAAAAAGACAAAATCATTCCCCTCCAGGTTGACCCTGAGTAGGTCAATAAGTTCCTGGTCCGGTCTTTTAGGGTCCGGATGTTCCTGGAACGCCTGTTGGACCGCCTCAATGCCGTCCCTATTGTTAATGTTTGTGTATAGGGCATCGACGTCTATTGTGGCAAGGTAGGCGTCCTCCGGTACGGGGAATGATCTTACCTTTCTTAAAAAGTCCCCCGTGTCCTTGATGTAAGACTCATGGGTAACTGCCAGTGGTGCCAGAAAATAGTCTATGTATTTGGCCGAATTGTAGCTCTCTGAGCTACAGTCCGAAACTATAGGTCTGCCCGGGGGCACTTTTTTCTCCCCCGGCCAGTTTTCCTTAATTTTGTGAATTTTGGGTAGAGTGTATAAAAGTCTACTTCTAGGTGCCTCCTCGCCTCTAATAAATTGGTGTTGTCCTGCGTCTATGTAATTTTGATCGAGAAGAGTGTCACACACTCTGTCTATTTCTATTCTATTGTCTGGCACCTTGGGTTGTTCCAGCTGCCTGTAGTGCAGCGGGTTACCCAGTTGTCTGTACACCTCCCCCAGATAGTCTTTTTTGTCCATGACTACCACAGAGGCCCCCTTGTCCGCTGGTTTGATAACTATTTTTTTGTTTTTTGTGAGTTGTTTTATGGCCCTAGTTTCCGTGGCTGGCAGATTGCGTTTGTCCTGTGTGGGTTGTATGTTTTCTATTGTCGCGGTCATTCTCGTGAGGTAGGGTTCAAATTCAGGGTCTAAAGGTGGGTTCCAATTTGATTTATTTCTGAATTTGCGATCTTTGTCCGAAAATGATGGCCTCTTGTTAAAGTGGTTTTCAAGTCTTAGGCGTATTTTGAATGCCTCCAAAGGGTCCCTGAACCCCTCAGGGTCGGGAGCCCTTGGAGCTGGTATGAATTTGATTCCCCGCCTCAAGAGTCTAACTTGTGGTCTGGTGAGTTGTTGTGATGATAGGTTGACTACTGCTGTTCCTGTGGGGTTGATGTTGATTTTTGGTGTGTTCCTAGCGTGTTTTGATATGTGTGGGGTTGTTGTTGGTGGTGTTATTGGTTGGGGTGTGAGGGTGTTTGTTTCCGACCCCTGTGTTTGTGAGTTTATTTGTTGCTGTTGTTGTTGTTGTTGTTCCTGTTGTGTATCTGTCCGTTTTTTTGATGTTGTGTTGTGTTTCGTGTGTGTGTTCCTGGTGTTACCCCTATGGGGGCTTTGTGTGTGGCTGCCCAGAGTCGGGCTTAGGCCGTTTATTCCCTTAAACGTGCTCGGCTGATGACTTTGGACCAGAGTTTGTATATTTTTACTCTGGTACTGGGCAGCCATAGGTGTGGTTGGTCATCCCTCCCCATTGGGGTGCGCCTGATTCTTGGGATGACCGTGTATAGGGAGCGGTGTTGTCCCTCCGTTAGGTGTGTTGCCAGTTTTATCATCCACTGTGTGGTGTTTTGGTGGTCCGAGGCTACCCCGCAGGGTGCGGCCACATAAATTCTGGCATTGGGAAAAATCCTACTTAGTTGCTGCGTGATGTCCAGCATGTTTGAGAGTGATTGTTTCATGAGTATGTTGGGTTTGAGTGCGTCATCTTTGCCAATTGCAAGGATGACCGTTGTGCAATTTCTGTGTCTAAATTGCGTGTTTTTAGCCACTCTGAGTATATGTTCAGAAGTGGCGGAGCTTATGGCTGCTTGAGCCGTGTTTGGATCTGTGTCCAGGTGAGCAATTTGCTCGTCTCCGAGAATGTATGTCTCTATGTTCTCGGAGGGTTCGGGCAGAGTGAGTCTCTTGTGTGAGACCCTTGTGGTTATGGGCCCTGTGGTTTTTTCAGGCACTATTTTGGCCTTTTTGGTGTTTTGGCTAGGGGGCGGGTCTTTTTCGCTCCTGTTAGCTGCTTGTGTTTGTGTGTGCTGTTGTTGTTGTTGTTTGTGTGGTTGTTGTTGTTGTTGTTGTGTTGTCACATGTCTTTTGCTGGCCCTTCGCCCTTGTGAGGGTTGTGTGAGGAGGCTGTAGCTTTCGCTACTTTTCTCCGTGCTGGGGTCCAGTGAGAGCCCCTCAATTGCCAAGGCAACGTCACATCGGACGGGGGGTGTTGTTGTTCTAGTGTTCCTTTTGGAACTAATGAGGTGAGCGGGTCTACGGATGTCCCTGTATGGCCCCTCCTGAGTTGTGTCCGTGGTGGTTGGTGATGTTTGTGATTTTTTGTGATTATCATCTTCCGTGTCTGTGTGTTTTGTGGGTGTTGTATATGGTTCTAGTGTCTCTGAGGGTGTGTTTGTGTTTGCTGTGGGTGTGTTTGGTGTTTCTGTTTGTGTTTGTGTTTGTTGTTTGGTTTTATGTTTTTTCGTCTAGTTTTTTGGTCCCTAGTCCCTAATTGTCGGTGTGGTGTGTTTTTCTGTGTTGTGTTCCTGTCACTGTCCGTGTCCGTGGATTGGTTGTCCGTGGTGGTGGTGCGTGTCCGTTTTCGTCGTCGTTTGGGTGTTCTGGTTTTGGGTGTTGATGTGGTTGTGGGTGTGGGTGCGTGTTGTGGGTGTGGTGTGGGTGTGTCTTGGATAGGTGGGTTTTGTGGTGGTGTTTGTGGTTGTGGTTTGGACCTTGTGACCGGGGCTGCGTGTTGGGTCGGACTTGAATTTGGTGGGTCAAGTCCCGATCTGTTCTTGTTTATGAGAGTTTCAAGCTTTTGTTGCGCCTCTACGAGGGCTTGTCTTTTTTCTCTCAAGGTTTTGCGGAGTTTGTGCTCCTCTTCTAAGTTTGCGATGAGTGTGGGTGAACTGAACTTTGTCACCGAAATCTCGCTGTTTTCATCCCCAGTCAGGTTAATTGGGTAATGCCAGTCCGCCCCTGTGGAGTGACCTCCTGGGGATGTTTGTGTCCTGTTTTGGGTGCTATTTTGCTCCTCTGAGGTCTGAGGAGTTGTTTGTTGTGTTTGTGTGTAGGTGGGGTATGTTTGTGTGGGTATTATGGATGGTTCCTCACCGGAGTTTCCTGGTGGGGGGGTCCCAGACCCTGTGTTGCGGTGATGTGGGTCCTCCTCTGATTCACTTATGGTTGTGATCAGGTCCGCTAGTGTGGGTGCTCGTGTTGGGAGTGTGCGTATTGTTCCTATGTTGATGTTTAGAGTTTTGTGGGTTCCCCTTGGATCTTGTGGGTTTCCCTGTTTCTGTGTTTGTGTGTTCGTGGGTGAGTCCAGTGAGCATGGTACTCTGTTCGGGTCCCCAGGTTGTGGGTTTACCCTTAAGAAAGGGCCAGGTGATTCAGTTTGTGAATCTCTGTCTAGCCACAGGCCCAAGGGTTTTGTTGTCTTGGGTCTGGTTGTTGTTGGGGTGGACCTAGTTTGTGTCAGCGCCCCCTGTTGTTGGATCGTATCACTGTCCGTTTCTCCTATTGTGTTGGTGCTGTGTTCCACGAGGGTGTCCCTGTGATTCTGCGGGCTCCCCTGCGTGTCCGTGTTTGAATCCCAGGAGTTAGACACCCTATGGGGGTCTCCTGGTATATACCCTCGTCCTGTTTTGCGGATTGTGAGTCCGTGTCCAGGAATAGTCTTATTGGTTTGAGATGTCTATTTGGAGCCGGGCTGGGGCTACTGTGTGAGGGTTCGCTTCGGAATGTGGCGCCCCTGTCAGAGCCCGTGTCCTCTAGGGCCATGGATTCTAGGCTGCTGGAGATATAAGAGCTATATTCCATGTCAGCCGCCGGAAATGAGATTTCCGACTCGCTGGTATCCAATAGATTCTGATTGAAAATTATGTCAGTTTCTATTTGGGATTTGCTGCCCCCACTGAATTTAGGGTCAATGGGAACATAGTCCGGGTCAGGAGAGATGTATGATTTGTCAGGTGGGTAGGCTAAATCCGTGTCCCTATTTTCTCTCCACTGGAGTTCCGGTTGCTGTTCCGGTTGGTAGGGTTCCGACGCGTTTTCTCGTTGGAACTGTCTACGTAGAGTATTGCCTTGGCCTCCGCTTTTTGCGGGGATGGGGGTGGGGGGTCTGTCAGGGTTTATTTGGAGGGTTTGTGGTTGTCTGCGCCGGGTGCTGGCCTGATGCTCGCCATCCTTTGCAGTTGTGGGGTCAGGGAATTTCCCTGAGATCACCTGGAGAGCTTCATTCTGCCAGGTGAGGTTCTCGTCCTGGGAGATTCCTCCTGTGTATGATGCGTATTTCTGTTTTGTATGTGCTTTGTGTTTGTTTTGTGACTGTCGCAGTCTGTTGGTCGTGTCGGGTAGGTGAGGTGCCGTAGCATGTCCGTAGTTTCTAGGGTTGTAAGGTCTGTACGGGGTGTGTGGTGTGTGTGTAGGGTTGGTTGTTGTTTTTTTGTGGCTACCCTCCCTTGCCCCGTGAAAAGCCCCTCCGAGCATTCTTGTGTGTCCGAATGCGTATGCGTGTGGGATTGTAGGCTGTCCGAAGCGCCACCTGTCGCCAGCAGCGGTGCCGGAGCTAGCTGTCACTGTCGGCGGTGTTGGTAGTAATGCGGGTCTAGCTGTGGATGCGGGTTCGTGTATTGTGGTCGTAAGGGTTGTCAGAGTGGTTTTTGTCATGGTCGTGTCCCTCCCTTGCGTAGTCTTATTGGCTGTGGATCGGTCCGATTTAAGAAAGTTTAGGACGTGGCTCCATTCTACGGGTGGTTCTTGGGTCCACCCCCACCTAGTCAGTGTGGTGTAAGCATCAGTCCCATCGTTCCCCCCCCCGTTCCGCCTCTGAAAGGGTCCAGACTTGGGTCCTGTAGGATGTAATCCTCCAGTTGGGTTAGGGTTAGGGTTAGGGTTAGGGGTAGGGTTAGGCGTAGGATTAGGGGAAACAGTGAACAGGGAAGGCAGGATAGACTCGTGAGAGTAAAGGATTGTCACTGAGTGGCTCCTTTGAATAACTCTCAGCGGAAATTGAATTTAGGGTTAGGGTTAGGGTTAGGGTTAGGGTTAGGGTTAGGGTTAGGCGTAGGATTAGGGGAAGCAGTGAACAGGGAAGGCAGGATAGACTCGTGAGAGTAAAGGATTGTCACTGAGTGGCTCCTTTGAATAACTCTCAGCGGAAATTGAATTTAGAGTTAGGTCTAAAAGGCAAACACTCCTCTAATTTAGAGGGTGTTTTAGAATTTAGTGGTGGTAGGTAGGTGATAAAAAGTCACCCGAAAGGGATTTAAGGTTTGTTAAGTAGGCCCGTACACGGGGAGTTTCCTTGGTCTCCCAACAGGTGTGCACATACTAAGCAATACTTAACCCAAAATTTCAGCAAAAAGTCCGAAAGAATTACCCCAAGGAAGAGTAAAAAAATGAGCGGAACCTGCCCCTAGGGGGGCCAGAGGTTTCTGAATATCCTACCTTTGATATTTCTCCGTTTATAAAATGGAGAAAGACCCTGTTCTACTTCCGATTAGGCACTGGCCGAGGGGACATGTAGCCCAATTGGAAGTGAAATAAACTACTCTGTGTTTGTCTCATCCATTAATTCAATGAGAAGAGACAAGGATCCAGGATCCTCTCCGTCTGAAGTAGAACCCTGGGTATATTCTGTCGAGCTGTTGTTACTTGGGTTACCGGGCATGTTGTATAAGGCCTTGCCCAGTCTACTTCTAACAAGTAGATCGCGCAAGTTCTTGCCCCTTTTGTATGCTGTAACACAAGGTTGAAAAACGATGTTAGGGTGCTTGATTTTAATTTTGTTGAAAGTCCCCTTAGCTAAAGAGGCCGCTTTCTTAGCCGTTTCGGAGAACGGTATGACGAAAGGGATAACGCCGTTGTTGGCAGGGGATGGAACCGTATTCATCCCAGTTGGTGTCATCGATCTTACCTTTATCTGCCATTTACGTTCTAGGTCAAGGCGTTTAACCTTGTCTACGTCTTTGTCAGAGGAAACTGGCAAAGTTTCAAGGAAATATACCTTTAGGTGTTCGATATGGCATTCACTGCCATTAAAATGAATTCCTACTGGGGTGGGTTTGTTCAAATGTACATTTGATAAATGTACGTTAATTCGATCTCTAAAACTCATCCCAGTTTCCCCAATGTAAATTTTATGGCATTTCTCGCATTGAATGCCATAAATACCGTTAGGGGAGTTGCAATCTTGTTGCGTTGAAAGTTTGAATTCAGTGTTCAAATTTCCAGGACCCCCTGGTAGGGTGGCTGATTGAACAACTATGTTGTTTTTACATAGTTTACATTTTGGTCCATTACATCTATTGGAGCACCCTAGCATCAAAGTCTGATCCGAACCTAAGACTTTGTTTTTGATCGTGCGTAGGAATCGATCGGAATAACCACGTGGTTTAAGGTTTGGGATTTGATGATCCCAGAAAAGGTGTGTGGAGGGTGGTAAGAATTTTTATGTAGCAATTCCAACGTATCTGTTGGTTTGAAGTACACTTTCGTGTCTAATATGCCATCACTATTGAATCTGTTCCCTTTAAACACAGTGGTATCTAAGAAATTGATGGATTGTTTGTCCAATTCCGCTTTAACAGTGATAGATGGATGATGTGTATTTAATAAATTTACAAACTCGT
Source organism: Flabesymbios commensalis (assembly GCA_964017125.1). NCBI lineage: Eukaryota > Metazoa > Annelida > Polychaeta > Terebellida > Flabelligeridae > Flabesymbios > Flabesymbios commensalis. The sequence goes on along the minus strand of OZ024904.1, from coordinate 111,060,289 downwards.
GGAAAGATTCCTCCGAGTGTTCCCAAATCATGAAAATATCATCCAGAAATCTCCTGTAGAATTTGGGTTTAAGGGGTGCCTTTTCCAAGACCTCCCTTTCCCAATCTGCCAAAAAGAGGTTGGCATAATTTAGTGCAAATTTTTTGCCCATGGCAGTACCCCACGCTTGTAGATACCATTTGCCATTGAATTCAAAATCATTGTACTCCAAATTAATTTTGAGTAAATCTAAAATTTGTTTATCCGGCCTTTTAGGGTCCGGATATCTGTCAAAAGCTTTTGCTACAGACTGTATACCTGTGACATTGTCAATATTAGTATACAGACTGTCCACATCAATAGTGGCGATAAAAGCGTCAGGGTGAATTTTTGTTTTTTTTATTTCATCAAGGAAATGTGTGGTGTCTTTTAAAAAGGATGGATGACGTGTTGCCAACGGTGCCAAGAAGTGATCAATATACTCCGCTGAGGCGCAACTTTCGCTTCCGCAGTCGGAAATGATGGGTCTGCCTGGCGGTAAGCGACCCGGGGGGGGGGCACTTGTTTTTTTCCTTATGAATTTTAGGGAGAAGATACATTCTCCTAGGTGTCGGATCAGACAGACAAGCGAGAAAGTCGAATTGGCCTTTGTCGATAAATTTTAGATCTTTCAGCTCTCGGAAAATTTCATTGATTTTCGTAATTGCCTGAGGAAAAACAGGCTGATCTAACGTTTTGTAGTGGATTGGATGGCTGAGCTGGCGTTCAGTCTCAAATATATAGTCCTTTTTATCCATTACTACGATGGCTGCGCCCTTATCAGCTGGTTTAATAATGATGTCTTTGTTTTTAGCTAAAATTTTGAGGGCGATCCTTTCGTTTTTCGGCAGATTGCTCTTAGGAAGGGCATCTGGGATATTTTTTATAGCAGAGTCTAAAGTTTTTAGCTCGCATTCTAGAAAAGGGTTGTTGGATGGAGGCATCCAAGTAGATTTTATCCTAAAGTTGGGATCACGTGTTGCGCTGTTTCGACCGTGAAAAAAGAAATTTAGACGAAGACGGCGGGCAAGACCGTCAGTTGCTGATTGTAAGTCACCTCTATCTATAGTACGAGGAGTGGGGACGAACTTAATGCCCTTTTGCAAAACGCCAACGCTACCCTTATCCAGGTTTTTACTGGATAGGTTGATAATGCCGTTTGATTTAAAGGGGAAGGTGGCCCAGTTACGGTTAACTCTGGCGTCTTGCCCCGAATTTAGTTTAAATGATCGATAAGGGAAAGGGAATGCTCAATGATTTTAAACGCCGATTCGCGGCTCCAATGGACTGCATCCTGTCCATTCGGCTTAACCTGAGCATGATGCTTATTTAGGTAATGGGCCACCGGCCGATTCCCTAAAAACTTGCGTGCGTGCTCATTAAAGGCTTGAATTCCCCTTAGGAAAGTCAAATCTAGGGCTATCGTATCGTAAACGGGTTGAAAAAAGACCCGCTGGTCGGGGAAAGTAGACGACGCCTGCAACATGCATTCATGGAAACTTGCATTTCTCTTGGACCGAAGGGTCGTTTCACTCAGATAGTCATTCAGCCCAACAGAAATGATTACATCCTTAAGCTGGGGATACTTGGAGACATCAAAACGTTCAAAAGTTTGGTCAAATGCCAGCATTTGGCCCCAGGGAAGCTGTGTACCTCCACATCCTCCCTCGTAACTTTCGGAACCTTTGACAAATTTGAATCACCGAGAATAACCATTGAGGTAGATAGTTTAAGAACCAGTTTCCAAGCCGCGATTTTACGTTCAGAGCTTAGATTACTGGCATGACGCGTAACGTCGGCAGGATACAAATTTTCACCTTTAAAGGACAAATTTAGGTCAGTCGTGCCAGCGGCTCTACTCCGTTGAGAAGGTTGGGAAAACATGCAAAAGTCTGCGGTGGAGTAAGTGCCGGGTCTCCGACTGCCAGCGGCTCTACTCCGTTGAGAAGGTTGGGAAAACATGCAAAAGTCTGCGGTGGAGTAAGTGCCGGGTCTCCGACCCTGGGTGCGCCTCATTACCCGTCTAGGTAATGTGGCACTGCCGGGGTCCGAGAGGCATCCTGGGTTGGCAGAGCCATTGCCCATAGATGCCGGGGGGGAGGATGAATGCTGCGAGTTCAACGATATCTCGTCCTCCGACTCTACAGGGGACTTAGAACGAGTGGTGTCCTCGCTCGTAACAGGGGGTGACCCAGCCATCGTTGGTTCAAGGACCAAACCCCCGGCCTCCACACTGGTCCCTGAGGAACTCCCCTCACTCGAGGAGTTCAACAGGCTCTCCCCACGCAGAGAGACCTCCCCAGCAGTGCCCTGGCTAGCCAGCATCTGAGTGTCGCTGACAACCACGTCCGGATCCCCAGTAGGAAGTGGATGAATACCATCCAATTCACCTGAGCGGGCCGGAGAGACCATGGTGGCTGTCTCACCAGCCTCCGTGGAATCCGAATCCGACCCCCCAGATGGATCTAACCTCCTCCTAGTGATTTTCCGTCCTGGTTGCGTATGTCTTTTTCGCTTCTGACTTTGGGGGGTAGAAGTAAATGTACAGTTTAGATTCCTAGAGTGGATTGGGGTCGAAGGAAGATCCGACAACGCACCAAAAGAATTAGAAACAGCGATAGGAGACGTGTCAACAGTCCCGGTCACCCCCTGAGCGGGGCGACGCTGGGCCTCCCACTCCTGGGATACTGCCTCATCCCCGATCCTTTCACTGCACCCAGGCTGGGGCGAAGCCTGGGTAGAGGTTGAATTTAGTGGTTGAATTGTAGTGGGTTAGGGTTAGGGTTAGGGTTAGGGTTAGGGTTAGGGTTAGGGTTAGGGTTAGGTAGGGTTAGGGTTAGGGTTAGGGTTAGGGTTAGGGTTAGGGTTAGGGTTAGGGTTAGGGTTAGGATTAGGGGAAGCAGTGAACAGGGAAGGCAGGATAGACTCGTGAGAGTAAAGGATTGTCACTGAGTGGCTCCTTTGAATAACTCTCAGCGGAAATTGAATTTAGAGTTAGGTCTAAAAGGCAAACACTCCTCTAATTTAGAGGGTGTTTTAGAATTTAGTGGTGGTAGGTAGGTGATAAAAAGTCACCCGAAAGGGACTTAAGGTTTGTTAAGTAGGCCCGTACACGGGGAGTTTCCTTGGTCTCCCAACAGGTGTGCACATACTAAGCAATACTTAACCCAAAATTTCAGCAAAAAGTCCGAAAGAATTACCCCAAGGAGGAGTAAAAAAATGAGCGAAACCTGCCCCTAGGGGGGCCAGAGGTTTCTGAATATCCTACCTTTGATATTTCTCCGGTTAAAAAAATGGAGAAAAACCCTGTTCTACTTCCGATTAGGCACTGGCCGAGGGGACATGTAGCCCAATTGGAAGTGAAATAAACTACTCTGTGTTTGTCTCATCCATTAATTCAATGAGAAGAGACAAGGATCCAGGATCCTCTCCGTCTGAAGTAGGACCCTGGGTATATTCTGTCGAGCCGTTGTTCCTTGGGTTACCGGGCATGTTGTATGAGGCCTTGCCCAGTCTACTTCTAACAAGTAGATCGCGCAAGTTCTTGCCCCTTTTGTATGCTGTAACACAAGGTTGAAAAACGATGTTAGGGTGCTTTATTTTAATTTTGTTGAAAGTCCCCTTAGCTAAAGAGGCCGCTTTCTTAGCCGTTTCGGAGAACGGTATGACGAAAGGGATAACGCCGTTATTGGCAGGGGATGGAACCGTATTCATCCCAGTTGGTGTCATCGATCTTACCTTTATCTGCCATTTACGTTCTAGGTCAAGGCGTTTAACCTTGTCTACGTCTTTGTCAGAGGAAACTGGCAAAGTTTCAAGGAAATATACCTTTAGGTGTTCGATATGGCATTCACTGCCATTAAAATGAATTCCTACTGGGGTGGGTTTGTTCAAACGTACATTTGATAAATGTACGTTAATTCGATCTCTAAAACTCATCCCAGTTTCCCCAATGTAAATTTTATGGCATTTCTCGCATTGAATGCCATAAATACCGTTAGGGGAGTTGCAATCTTGTTGCGTTGAAAGTTTGAATTCAGTGTTTAAATTTCCAGGACCCCCTGGAACGGTGGCTGATTGAACAACTATGTTGTTTTTACATAGTTTACATTTTGGTCCATTACATCTATTGGAGCACCCTAGCATCAAAGTCTGATCCGAACCTAAGACTTTGTTTTTGATCGTGCGTAGGAATCGATCGGAATAACCACGTGGTTTAAGCGCATAAAATAACCGTCGGCAAGCGTCATCTATGTCCCTTTGATTATTACAAATCCTCTGATATCTCAGAATTTGGGATTTGATGATCCCAGAAAAGGTGTGTGGAGGGTGGTAAGAATTTTTATGTAGCAATTCCAACGTATCTGTTGGTTTGAAGTACACTTTCGTGTCTAGTATGCCATCACTATTAAATCTGTTCCCTTTAAACACAGTGGTATCTAAGAAATTTATGGATTGTTTGTCCAATTCTGCTTTAACAGTGATTGATGGATGATGTGTATTTAATAAATTTACAAACTCGTGGAAAGATTCCTCCGAGTGTTCCCAAATCATGAAAATATCATCCAGAAATCTCCTGTAGAATTTGGGTTTAAGGGGTGCCTTTTCCAAGACCTCCCTTTCCCAATCTGCCAAAAAGAGGTTGGCATAATTTGGTGCAAATTTTTTGCCCATGGCAGTACCCCACGTTTGTAGATACCATTTGCCATTGAATTCAAAATCATTGTACTCCAAATTAATTTTGAGCAAATCTAAAATTTGTTTGTCCGGCCTTTTAGGGTCCGGATATCTGTCAAAAGCTTTTGCTACAGATTGTATACCTGTGACATTGTCAATATTAGTATACAGACTGTCCACATCAATAGTGGCGATAAAAGCGTCAGGGTGATTTTTTGTTTTTTTTATTTCATCAAGGAAATGTGTGGTGTCTTTTAAAAAGGATGGATGACGTGTTGCCAACGGTGCCAAGAAGTGATCAATATACTCCGCTGAGGCGCAACTTTCGCTTCCGCAGTCGGGAATGATCGGTCTGCCTGGCGGTAAGCGACCCGGGGGGGGCCACTTGTTTTTTTCCTTATGAATTTTAGGGAGAAGATACATTCTCCTAGGTGTCGGATCAGACAGACAAGCGAGAAAGTCGAATTGGCCTTTGTCGATAAATTTTAGATCTTTCAGCTCTCGGAAAATTTCATTGATTTTCGTAATAGCCTGAGGAAAAACAGGCTGATCTAACGTTTTGTAGTGGATTGGATGGCTGAGCTGGCGTTCAGTCTCAGATATATAGTCCTTTTTATCCATTACTACGATGGCTGCGCCCTTATCAGCTGGTTTAATAATGATGTCTTTATTTTTAGCTAAATTTTTGAGGGCGATCCGTTCGTTTTTCGGCAGATTGCTCTTAGGAAGGGCATCTGGGATGTTTTTTATAGCAGAGTCTAAAGTTTTTAGCTCGCATTCTAGGAAAGGGTTGTTGGATGGAGGCATCCAAGTAGATTTTATCCTAAAATTGGGATCACGTGTTGCGCTGTTTCGACCGTGAAAAAAGAAATTTAGACGAAGACGGCGGGCAAGACCGTCAGTTGCTGATTGTAAGTCACCTCTATCTATAGTACGAGGAGTGGGGACGAACTTAATGCCCTTTTGCAAAACGCCAACGCTACCCTTATCCAGGTTTTTACTGGATAGGTTGATAATGCCGTTTGATTTAAAGGGGAAGGTGGCCGAGTTACGGTTAACTCTGGCGTCTTGCCCCGAATTTAGTTTAAATGATCGATAAGGGAAAGGGAATGCTCAATGATTTTAAACGCCGATTCGCGGCTCCAATGGACTGGATCCTGTCCATTCTGCTTAACCTGAGCATGATGCTTATTTAGGTAATGGGCCACCGGCCGATTCCCTAAAAACTTGCGTGCGTGCTCATTAAAGGCTTGAATTCCCTTTAGGAAAGTCAAATCTAGGGCTATCGTACCGTAAACGGGTTGAAAAAAGACCCGCTGGTCGGGGAAAGTAGACGACGCCTGCAACATGCATTCTTGGAAACTTGCATTTCTCTTGGACCGAAGGGTCGTTTCACTCAGACAGTCATTCAGCCCAACAGAAATGATTACATCCTTAAGCTGGGGATACCTGGAAGCATCAAAACGTTCCAAAAGTTTGGTCAAATGCCAGCATTTGGCCCCAGGGAAGCTGTGTACCTCCACATCCTCCCTCGTAACTTTCGGAACCTTTGACAAAATTGAATCACCGAGAAAAACCATTGAGGTAGATGGTTTAAGAACCAGTTTCCAAGCCGCGATTTTACGTTCAGAGCTTAGATTACTGGCATGACGCGTAACGTCGGCAGGATACAACTTTTCACCTTTAAAGGACAAATTTAGGTCAGTCCTGCCAGCGGCTCTACTCCGTTGAGAAGGTTGAGAAAGGGTTAGGGTTAGGGTTAGGGTTAGGGTTAGGGTTAGGGTTAGGGTTAGGGTTAGGGTTAGGGTTAGGATTAGGGGAAGCAGTGAACAGGGAAGGCAGAATAGACTCGTGAGAGTAAAGGATTGTCACTGAGTGGCTCCTTTGAATAACTCTCAGCGGAAATTGAATTTAGAGTTAGGTCTAAGAGGCAAACACTCCTCTAATTTAGAGGGTGTTTTAGAATTTAGTGGTGGTAGGTAGGTGATAAAAAGTCACCCGAAAGGGACTTAAGGTTTGTTAAGTAGGCCCGTACACGGGGAGTTTCCTTGGTCTCCCAACAGGTGTGCACATACTAAGCAATACTTAACCCGAAATTTCAGCAAAAAGTCCGAAAGAATTACCCCAAGGAAGAGTAAAAAAATGAGCGAAACCTGCCCCTAGGGGGGCCAGAGGTTTCTGAATATCCTACCTTTGATATTTCTCCGGTTAAAAAAATGGAGAAAAACCCTGTTCTACTTCCGATTAGGCACTGGCCGAGGGGACATGTAGCCCAATTGGAAGTGAAATAAACTACTCTGTGTTTGTCTCATCCATTAA
>OZ024904.1:111000976-111053075 GCA_964017125.1 Flabesymbios commensalis | reverse complement strand
AGGATTTTGTACAGGGAGTGGGAACTTATTTATAGGTTCCCACATCCCTTTTGCATTTTGTCAATTCATTTTCTTATTTTTAGGAACTTTATTTCAGCCCTCCGGGGAGCGGAGAAACAGACCTGCAGGTTAGTGACTCCCCTGATCTACTGTTCTTACTGTGTTTTTGTGTTGGAATTTTTTCGGCACTTTTCAGAGCTATATACCATTTGCCTTCCGCTTGCATAGGAGCAAGTACGCTTACAGGCTGCAGGATCTACGGTCACTATAGCATTTTACAATCTCAGATTCAGACCATCCTGACTCATTTGAGTGGAGCAGGCAAAACGTGAGTACGTTTTACTTAAAGTTATAGCAAAAATATCATACCCAATCTTTTGATTCGGTATGATATCGTTGTATATGACTTTTTCTAAATTAATGTTTTAGAGCGATCCCATCCTAAGCCAAATTACTTAGGCCTTTAGAACAAAATTCTCTCTCCAGCTCCATTTGCGTGGTTCTACTAAATTATCTATTGCCCGAGTTTACTAAATAGACTAAATTAAAATACCCTTCTTGAAAATTGACTCTCAAAAATGGCTGACACGCCTGTTCTCACTCCCTTCCAAATTTGCACTCGTAAGCTGAACCGTGTTCTGCGGTGTCAGTATTTGGCTTCCTGCTGGGAGGATTCCCGTTCCCTCCCCCCAGCTATTCAGAAAACGATCTCGACCCTTGAGGATAAAATTAAATTAGAGGGGCCAACGGCCCAATTGAGTCGAGATCTACGCGAAGCGGCCCGGAATTGGGGTTCCGCTATTAAGTCAATCAGCCATACCCACTTGAGGAGTAGGGTTGATGAGTTGGCAGGTCAGTTAGTGCCTTACCTAGCCAAACTCACCACGAAAGAATTCGGTCAGAGCTCTGTACTGGCCATCTCGTGGGCTAGGCGACGCTACGGAAAGCGTCTGGGTGGGAATATCATTTCAAACTTCCAGGAATACAGTTCTGTTTTTGTTGGGCATCTGAGTGATGCCCCGTCTAGGAAGACCGCTCCACCGAAGGAGGGGCCTTCCGTTTCACAGACGGGCACCACCACTACAATTCAACCCCTAATTTCAACCTCTACCCAGGCTTCGCCCCAGCCTGGGTGCAGTGATAGGACCGGGGATGAGGCAGTATCCCAGGAGTGGGAGGCCCAGCGTCGCCCCGCTCAGGGGGTGACCGGGACTGTTGACACGTCTCCTATCGCTGTTTCAAATTCTTTTGGTGCGTTGTCGGATCTTCCTTCGACCCCAATCCACTCTAGGAATCTAAACTGTACATTTACTTCTACCCCCCAAAGTCAGAAGCGAAAAAGACATACGCAACCAGGACGGAAAATCACTAGGAGGAGGTTAGATCCATCTGGGGGGTCGGATTCGGATTCCACGGAGGCTGGTGAGACAGCCACCATGGTCTCTCCGGCCCGCTCAGGTGAGTTGGATGGTATTCATCCACTTCCTACTGGGGATCCGGACGTGGTTGTCGGCGACACTCAGATGCTGGCTAGCCAGGGCACTGCTGGGGAGGTCTCTCTGCGTGGGGAGAGCCTGTTGAACTCCTCGAGTGAGGGGAGTTCCTCAGGGACCAGTGTAGAGGCCGGGGGTTTGGTCCTTGAACCAACGATGGCTGGGTCACCCCCTGTTACGAGCGAGGACACCACTCGTTCTAAGTCCCCTGTAGAGTCAGAGGACGAGATATCGTTGAACTCGCAGCATTCATCCTCCCCCCCAGCATCTATGGGCAATGGCTCTGCCAACCCAGGATGCCTCTCGGACCCCGGCAGTGCCACATTACCTAGACGGATAATGAGGCGCACCCAGGGTCGGAGACCCGGCACTTACTCCACCGCGGACTTTTGCATGTTTTCTCAACCTTCTCAACGGAGTAAAGCCGCTGGCAGGACTGACCTAAATTTGTCCTTTAAAGGTGAAAATTTGTATCCTGCCGACGTTACGCGTCATGCCGGTAATCTAAGCTCTGAACGTAAAATCGCGGCTTGGAAACTGGTTCTTAAACCATCTACCTCAATGGTTTTTCTCGGTGATTCAAATTTGTCAAAGGTTCCGAAAGTTACGAGGGAGGATGTGGAGGTACACAGCTTCCCTGGGGCCAAATGTTGGCATTTGACCAAACTTTTGGAACGTTTTGATGCTTCCAGGTATCCCCAGCTTAAGGATGTAATCATTTCTGTTGGGCTGAATGACTGTCTGAGTGAAACGACCCTTCGGTCCAAGAGAAATGCAAGTTTCCAAGAATGCATGTTGCAGGCGTCGTCTACTTTCCCCGACCAGCGGGTCTTTTTTCAACCCGTTTACGGTACGATAGCCCTAGATTTGACTTTCCTAAAGGGAATTCAAGCCTTTAATGAGCACGCACGCAAGTTTTTAGGGAATCGGCCGGTGGCCCATTACCTAAATAAGCATCATGCTCAGGTTAAGCAGAATGGACAGGACCCAGTCCATTGGAGCCGCGAATCGGCGTTTAAAATCATTGAGCATTCCCTTTCCCTTATCGCTCATTTAAACTAAATTCGGGGCAAGACGCCAGAGTTAACCGTAACTCGGCCACCTTCCCCTTTAAATCAAACGGCATTATCAACCTATCCAGTAAAAACCTGGATAAGGGTAGCGTTGGCGTTTTGCAAAAGGGCATTAAGTTCGTCCCCACTCCTCGTACTATAGATAGAGGTGACTTAAAATCAGCAACTGACGGTCTTGCCCGCCGTCTTCGTCTAAATTTCTTTTTTCACGGTCGAAACAGCGCAACACGTGATCCCAATTTTAGGATAAAATCTACTTGGATGCCTCCATCCAACAACCCTTTCCTAGAATGCGAGCTAAAAACTTTAGACTCTGCTATAAAAAACATCCCAGATGCCCTTCCTAAGAGCAATCTGCCGAAAAACGAACGGATCGCCCTTAAAAATTTGGCTAAAAACAAAGACATCATTATTAAACCAGCTGATAAGGGCGCAGCCATCGTAGTAATGGATAAAAAGGACTATATATCTGAGACTGAACGCCAGCTCAACCATCCAATCCATTACAAAACGTTAGATCAGCCTGTTTTTCCTCAGGCTATTACGAAAATCAATGAAATTTTCCGAGAGCTGAAAGATCTAAAATTTATCGACAAAGGCCAATTCGACTTTCTCGCTTGTCTGTCTGATCCGACACCTAGGAGAATGTATCTTCTCCCTAAAATTCATAAGGAAAAAAACAAGTGGCCCCCCCCGGGTCGCTTACCGCCAGGCAGACCGATCATTTCCGACTGCGGAAGCGAAAGTTGCGCCTCAGCGGAGTATATTGATCACTTCTTGGCACCGTTGGCAACACGTCATCCATCCTTTTTAAAAGACACCACACATTTCCTTGATGAAATAAAAAAAACAAAAATTCACCCTGACGCTTTTATCGCCACTATTGATGTGGACAGTCTGTATACTAATATTGACAATGTCACAGGTATACAATCTGTAGCAAAAGCTTTTGACAGATATCCGGACCCTAAAAGGCCGGACAAACAAATTTTAGATTTACTCAAAATTAATTTGGAGTACAATGATTTTGAATTCAATGGCAAATGGTATCTACAAACGTGGGGTACTGCCATGGGCAAAAAATTTGCACCAAATTATGCCAACCTCTTTTTGGCAGATTGGGAAAGGGAGGTCTTGGAAAAGGCACCCCTTAAACCCAAATTCTACAGGAGATTTCTGGATGATATTTTCATGATTTGGGAACACTCGGAGGAATCTTTCCACGAGTTTGTAAATTTATTAAATACACATCATCCATCAATCACTGTTAAAGCAGAATTGGACAAACAATCCATAAATTTCTTAGATACCACTGTGTTTAAAGGGAACAGATTTAATAGTGATGGCATACTAGACACGAAAGTGTACTTCAAACCAACAGATACGTTGGAATTGCTACATAAAAATTCTTACCACCCTCCACACACCTTTTCTGGGATTATCAAATCCCAAATTTTGAGATATCAGAGGATTTGTAATAATCAAAGGGACATAGATGACGCTTGCCGACGGTTATTTTATGCGCTTAAACCACGTGGTTATTCCGATCGATTCCTACGCACGATCAAAAACAAAGTCTTAGGTTCGGATCAGACTTTGATGCTAGGGTGCTCCAATAGATGTAATGGACCAAAATGTAAACTATGTAAAAACAACATAGTTGTTCAATCAGCCACCCTTCCAGGGGGTCCTGGAAATTTGAACACTGAATTCAAACTTTCAACGCAACAAGATTGCAACTCCCCTAACGGTATTTATGGCATTCAATGCGAGAAATGCCATAAAATTTACATTGGGGAAACTGGGATGAGTTTTAGAGATCGAATTAACGTGCATTTATCAAATGTACGTTTGAACAAACCCACCCCAGTAGGAATTCATTTTAATGGCAGTGAATGCCATATTGAACACCTAAAGGTATATTTCCTTGAAACTTTGCCAGTTTCCTCTGACAAAGACGTAGACAAGGTTAAACGCCTTGACCTAGAACGTAAATGGCAGATAAAGGTAAGATCGATGACACCAACTGGGATGAATACGGTTCCATCCCCTGCCAATAACGGCGTTATCCCTTTTGTCATACCGTTCTCCGAAACGGCTAAGAAAGCGGCCTCTTTAGCTAAGGGGACTTTCAACAAAATTAAAATCAAGCACCCTAACATCGTTTTTCAACCTTGTGTTACAGCATACAAAAGGGGCAAGAACTTGCGCGATCTACTTGTTAGAAGTAGACTGGGCAAGGCCTCATACAACATGCCCGGTAACCCGAGAAACAACGGCTCGACAGAATATACCCAGGGTCCTACTTCAGACGGAGAGGATCCTGGATCCTTGTCTCTTCTCATTGAATTAATGGATGAGACAAACACAGAGTAGTTTATTTCACTTCCAATTGGGCTACATGTCCCCTCGGCCAGTGCCTAATCGGAAGTAGAACAGGGTTTTTCTCCATTTTTTTAACCGGAGAAATATCAAAGGTAGGATATTCAGAAACCTCTGGCCCCCCTAGGGGCAGGTTTCGCTCATTTTTTTACTCTTCCTTGGGGTAATTCTTTCGGACTTTTTTGCTGAAATTTTGGGTTAAGTATTGCTTAGTATGTGCACACCTGTTGGGAGACCAAGGAAACTCCCCGTGTACGGGCCTACTTAACAAACCTTAAGTCCCTTTCGGGTGATTTTTTATCACCTACCTACCACCACTAAATTCTAAAACACCCTCTAAATTAGAGGAGTGTTTGCCTTTTAGACCTAACTCTAAATTCAATTTCCGCTGAGAGTTATTCAAAGGAGCCACTCAGTGACAATCCTTTACTCTCACGAGTCTATCCTGCCTTCCCTGTTCACTGCTTCCCCTAATCCTACGCCTAACCCTAACCCTAACCCTAACCCTAACCCTAACCCTAACCCTGAACTTTAACGACCATAAACTCATGAAATAGCACCAAAATAGAAATAATAAAAACCAAAATAATACACACAGGCGCGAGGAAATAGACCTAGAGTTCAAAGAGGGCCAACACCAACAGGCGGCGAAGGACGGCAACAGGGAGGTGCAGCACCTCTGACGCAATCAACTGAGGTCAACAGAGAGGCGCGACTCCTCTGACGCAATCAACTAAAAGGTGTGACACACAGACTAATACTAACTAACAAAATAAAAACTCTCAAACCTAAAACTCACGAAACTAGGACCCGTAAACACAATTAACAACACATTGACACCCTAAGGAAGCCTAACCAACGCAACATTGAGCCAACACCTAAAAAAGCACCGGCCAAGAAGGACCAGCATTGTAAAGACACTTAACCAAATATCCACTATTAAAAGTATACCCTGACAAATAAAATAATAAAATAAGTAACGTAAGGATAGCCATAAGGATACGCCCAAAAAAAGGGAAGAACACGCGATAACCCTAAAAAAACTAAAATAACTAAATTTACAACACAAAATAAGTAAGAAGGGATTCGTGATAATAAAATAAAAACAAAAACTTCTCCTCACAACTGCAACAAACTACTTATAGGAGACCACCAAAACACAAAAGTATACCCAGGATTTAATCAAGATTTACTATTTCTCTCAATCCTTAAAAACATTTAAATTCCTGGTCAAATTAAAACACCAATAAATATAAATGCAAGGACGGAGCTCAATTTTTTCAAAAATAAAATTAAAATTTTTAACTAAAATTCAACCCCTAAATTCCACCTCTACCCAGGCTTCGCCTCAGCCAGGGCGCAGTGATAGGACCGGGGATGAGGCAGTATCCCAGGAGTGGGAGGCCCAGCGTCGCCCCGCTCAGGGGGCCGCTGGGACTGTTGACACGTCTCCTATCGCTGTTTCAAATTCTTTTGGAGTGTTGACGGATATTCCTTCGACCCCAATTTACATTAGAAATCTAAATTTTACGTTTACTTCCACCCCCCAAAGTCAAAAGCAGAAAAGACACAAGCAACCAGGAACTAAAATCAGGAGGAGGTTAGATCCATCTGGCCGGTCGGATTCGGATTCCATGGAGGCTGGTGAGACAGCGACCGTGGTCTCTCCGGCACGCTCAGGTGAATTGGATGGTTTTCATCCACTTCCCACTGCGGATCCGGACATGGTTGTCAGCGACACTCAGATGCTGGCTAGCCAGGGCACTGCTGGGGAGGTCTCTCTGCGTGGGGAGAGCCTGTTGAACTCCTCGAGTGAGGGGAGTTCTTCAGGGACCAGTATGGAGGCCGGGGGTTTGGTCCTTGCACCAACGATGCCTGGGTCACCCCCGTTACGAGGGAGGACACCACTCGTTCTAAGTCCCCTAAATATGTCCTATAAAGGTGAAAATTTGTATCCTACCGACGGTACGCGTCATTCCAGTAAACTAAGCAACGAACGTAAAATCGCAGTTCGGAAACTGGTTCTAAAACCACCTACCTCAATGGTTATTCTTGGTGATTCTAATTTGTCAAAAGTTACGAAAGTTACAAGGGAGGATGTGGAGGTACACAGCTTCCCTGGGGCCAAATGCTGGCATTTGACCAAGCTTTTGGAATGCTTTGATGTTTCCAGGTACCCAAATCTTAAGGATATAATCATATCTGTTGGGCTGAATGACTGTCTGAGCGAATCGACCCTTCGGCCCAGGAGAAATGCAATGTTCCAAGAATGCCTGTCTATGGTACGGCCGCCCTAGATTTGACTTTTCGACAGGGAATTCAAGCCTTTAATGAGCATGCAGGCAAGTTTTTTGGGAATCGGCGGGTGGCCCATTTCCTAAATAAGCATCATGCTCAGGTTAAGCCTCACGGACAGGATGCAGTCCATTGGAGCCGCGAATTGGCGTTTAAAATCATTGAGCATTCCCTTTCCCTATTCGACGGTTTAAACTAAATTCGGGGCAAGACACCAGAGTTAACCGTAGCTCGGCCACCTTCCCTTTTAAATCAAGGGTATTATCAACCTATCTAGTAAAAAGGGATAAGGGAAGCGTTGGCGTTCTGCAAAAGGCGCATTAAAGTCGTCCCCACTCCTCATACTATAGATAGATGTGACTTACAATTAGCAACTGACGGTCTTGCCTGCCGTCTTCATCTAAATTTCTTTTTTCACGATCGAAACAGCGCAACACGTGATCCTAACTTTAGTATAAAATCTACTTGGATGCCTCCATCCTACAACCCTTTCCTAGAATGCGAGCTAAAAATTCTAGACTTTGCTGTAAAAAATATCCCAGATGCCTTTCCTAAAAGCAATCTGCCGAAAAACGAACGAATCGCCTTAAAAAATTTAGCTAAAAATAAAGACATTATTATTAAACTGGCTGATAAGGGCGCAGCCATTGCAGTAATGTATAAAAAGGACTATATAGCTGAGACTGAACGTCAGCTCAGCCATCCTATCCACTACAAAACGTTAGATCAGCCTATTTTTCCTCAGGCAATTACTAAAAATCAATGAAATTTTCCAAGAGCTTAAAGATCTAAAATTTATCGACAAAAGCCAATTCGATTTCTCGCATGCCGGTTTGATCCGACACCTAGGAGAATGTATCTTCTCCCTAAAATTCATAAGGAAAAAGACAAGTGTCCCGCTCCCCCCCCCCCACCCGGGTCGCTTGCCGCCAGACAGACCAATCATTTTCGACTGCGGAAGCGAAAGTTGCGCCTCAGCGGAGTATATTGATCACTTCTTGGCACCGTTGGCAACACGTCATCCGTCCTATCTAAATGACACTACTCATTTCCTAGACGAAATAAAATATTGACGTGGACAGTCTGTATAATAATATTGACAATACCACTGGTATACAATCTGTAGCAAAAGTTTTTACAGATATCCAAACTCTAAAAGTCCGGACAAACACATTTTAGATTTACTCAAAATTAATTTGGAGTACAACGATTTTGAATTTAATGGCAAATGGTACCTACAAACGTGGGGTACTGCCATAGGCAAAACAATTGCACAAAATTATGCCAATCTCTTTTTAGCAGATTGGGAGAGGGAGGTCTTGGAAAGGGCACCTCTTAAACCCTAATTCTATAGGAGATTTATGATTTGGGAACACTCGAAGGAATCTTTCCACGAGTTTGTAAATTTATTAAATTCATATAGACCTTCTATAACTGTTAAAGCGAAATTGGATAAACAATCCATCAATTTCTTAGATACAACTGTGTTCAAAGGGAACAGATTCACTAGTGATTGCATACTAGACACGAAAGTGTACTTCAAACCGACAGATACATTGGAATTGCTACACAAAAATTCTTACCACCCTCCACACACTTTTTCTGGTATCATTAAATCTCAAATTCTGAGATATCAAAGGATTTGTAATAATCAAAGGGACATAGATGATGCTTGCCGACGGTTATTTCATGCGCTTAAACCACGTGGTTATTCCTATCAATTCCTATGCACAATCAAAAACAAAGTCTTAGGTTCGGATCAGACTTTAATGTTAGGGTGCTCCAATAGATGTAATGGAACAAAATATAAACTATACAAAAACAACATAGAAGAGGAAGATGCGTTTATTTGAAACAGAAAACAAAACATAGATCAGTAAAATTTCAAAATAAAAAGTGTTATTGTTTCCTGGCCTCCAAAAGACTCTAGAAGAGTCGCTTTCGTGGAGGTCACCTATGAAAAAAATGCAAAATATATATTTGATAATTGTGGCTATAGTGATATTGTAAATGAGAGAAGGACATGGAATCAGATGAGAAAGTGATGTGATGAGAGAGGCGTCTATGGTAGGAGAGGTCCGGTCAAGCAATCCATGCTGCGATTAGCTTAAAAAATAAGATAACTTATATATATATGTACATGCATACAGCTATGCATATATACACATACATATACACATATATGTATGTATATATATATATATATATATATATATATGTATATATATATATATATACATATACAGGTCTATATACACATATATTATGCGCAGTCCCGATGATATGCCAGGTGATTGAAAAATATATATCTATATACGAAACACGCAGAAATGCATGCATATAGGCATATATATATGTACGCACACATACATATAGATACACACATAAAGGTATACAACTTACATATATTTAACGATTTTGTTGACAAACATAACATATACATTTTTCAGCAAAAACATAAAAAACTCTATTTCTGTGAACGTTTTCTTTGTTACAGGTATTATATGAATGAGTTTCGTGGTGCCTGGAAACTTGTATTGAATTAAAGTAGACAGGTAAATTATTATTTAATATCCTTAAGCAAAAATTAAAAGCGTTCAAAATAATGCTTCACGCATTATTGCAGGTTCGAAAAGATTTACATCCAACTTTTTATTATTAAACGAGACTGGTTTCCAGACATTGGAAACGCATAGAGATGCACATAGCATGATCTTACTTTGCAAATGCTTGCACAATAAGGTACCACAATACCTGACTGATTGCATGCCATAACGCCTGCATTCTCGTAATACCCGTTCGCCAGCTTCTCCAACATTTCGTATTATAAAAGCTAGCTCAACCCAATATCAAAACAGTTTATTTCCAAAGTGCACAATATTTTTTAATACCCAAGATCCAAATTTTAGATCATCAGAGTACACTGCTCAATTAAACCACTTTCGTAAAAAATGTAATAAAGAGCAAAACGGATATTACCTCATGGGTTCCAGATTCGTTCAGGTTGTTCTTTCTCAGTTACGTCTGAGATTCAGCAACCTGAACGAACACTTGTTCTCTAAAAGTTGCATCGACAGTCCACAATGCAGGTGTTCTAGCGGCTTCGAAACTGTTAAACATTATTTTATTGAATTCCCCAAGTCAAAGCGGATCTAGAGAAGATTTATTTGGAATATTACATAATTATACCGATGATAAGAATACCTCAGCAATTTTGACATTATATTACAAGGGGCTAACATAACAGATCACAATTTTAAAATTATTGAAGCAGTATCTAAATATATTATAAGATCTAACAGATTCACATAAATAATTCCAATGCTAGCCAATGTAACATGCTCATGAACGCTGTTTAAAACAATATTATGTATGTCGCAATTTTTCAATTTTCTCTTTGATTTTATATTGTTTGCCATCAAACCAATGTTAAAACATGTCAAATATTATATAATTTTTATGTTTTATATTGAGTGCTTATTTTCATATTTTTCTGGTTAATGTTTTTTATCTATTTATTTATTTATTTTGTTTTTTGAGGAAGAGCATTTTCATTAGTTTAATACTATGTTGTAATCCTCGTTAAAATAAATATGTTTAAACCAAAACATTAATTGATTTAATAAAAATATATCTTCGATTTTTAATATTCCCAGACGTTTGAAAATTCGTTCGGTGTGAGATATATAATTGCTAAGTGTTATTGCCCGGATGGCCTTTTTTTGCAAAATACATATTCTATTTAGGTTATAACCCCATAATAAAATGCCGTAATGTATGTGTGGTAAAATTAATGTGTTGTAAAGAGTTAAAAGGATATATTGGGGGGATAATTGTTATAATTTGTAAATGATGCCAGTTGCAGATGAAATTTTCAGAGCAATTTTATTGCTATGAGAGCTCCATTTTAGGTGTTGATGGATGATGATGTCTAAGAAATAAAATTCTGTCACCCGTTCTATGTTAGTGTGATTAATATTTAAAGATGGTATGTTAAAGCCTTTCTGCGGCATATAGAATACACTAAATTTTGATTTCGAAACATTAATGGATAACATATTCAATTTGAGCCAATTACTTATTTTGGACAACTTATAATTTATATTGACATCAGATATATTTAATGTAGTAATTAAAGTACTGTCATCTGCATAAAGAATAGCTTTAAAAAAATGCTGGCATTAAATATATAATTAATATAAATGATAAATAAAAGGGGGACCAGAATTGATCCTTGAGGAACACCAGTAGTTATTTGTTTGATGTCAGAGGTTGTGCCGTCGTAGTCAACATACTGGGTTCTATTAGTTAAATAAGATTTGAAAAAGCAAAATTCCTTAGACGTGATTTCATAAAAAAAAAGTTTATCGAGGAGAATATTGTGGTTAAGAGTATCAAAGGCCTTTGACAGATCTAAAAAAGCTAAAGGTAATTTGCCTGCATCTATTTTTTGAATAATTAAATCTATTAACTCTGTTGCAGCCAATTCTGTAGAATTACCTCGTCTAAAACCGTACTGGCTTGGATAAAAAAAAGTTCCTTATCAGAGAAATATGCGAATAATTGATTATAAACAATTTTGTCTAAAACTTTGGATAACGTGGGTAATAAAGAGATTGGCCGGTAATTATCGGTGATTGTTGAATCTCCTTTCTTATAGAGAGGAATTACTTTGGCCAATTGTATTAGTTTAACAGATCAATTATCGAAGCCACAACTTGCTTTATTTGGTAGGTCATTAATTGTTTTCAGAACAATTGTTCGATCAATAGTTTGGAAATTATAAAATATGATTTGTTTTGTTTTTCAAAAAATCTTCGTAGCTGGCTTTAGAATCAGGTTGAATTTTCGAAGAAAGAGTTGGACCTATATTTATGAAAAAATCATCATTGAAATTGTTTGCTATTACATATTTATCTGTTATAAGCTTTCCTTCAAATTTAAAATGATCAGGGAATTTATTTTTATTCTTAAGTTTACCCAAAGCTTCTTTAATTATTCTCCATGAGTTTTTCATATCAAATTTATTTTTTTCAAATAACTGATGGTAGTACATTTTTTTTGCTAAACGGATGTTCTTCTTTATTATTTTGTTGTATGCTTTAAAATTTGTTTTTATGTTAGCATGTTCTGGTGTGTCAATCTGTGTACTTTTGAGTGTCTTGTAGAGATTGTCGCGAAATTTAATTGATTTAATGATTCCTAATGTGATCCAGTCATTCTTCTTGTGTTTGTGCTTATTGAATTTCACTTTCTTTGTGCTTAGATGTCGAGTTCTGGCTTTGTGTATGGTATCGTCGACAATGTTGTAGTTGTTGTTTGGGTCTGCATTAACATTTTTGTCAAGCAAATTATACATTTTGCCGTTGCTAATTTCATGTTGAAAGTTATCCAAAGACTCCTTAGTAGGTTTTATTTCGATACTTCTTGTGACTTGATTTATATAATTTCTTGTGCTGAGACACACGAAGTATAGTAAATGGTCAGAAATAGCACTGAATAAAATGCTGGATGAAGTATTTTTCTGAAAATTTTAGCAAAAAATTGTCAATTAATGTAGCACTTCGTTTAGAATATCTTGTAGGGAGGGTAATGCAGGCGGAAACACCATGACTAATCATGCTATCAAAATATTCATTAAATACGTTTCTCTCGTTTATTTTAAGGGGGTCAATATTCATGTCCCACGCAATTACCGTTTCAAGATTTATACTATGTAAATGTTCAAAAATGGGTATTAATTGTTCTTTAAAATTGCGGTAATTATTTACTAAATCCTTGGGAGGCCTATAAATATTACCTATAACAATATTTTTATGCAAGGTAACACCAGAAATTTCAACAAACTGACATTCCCATATATCAGAATGATTGTATAGAGTTAGAGTTTAGTGATCATACTTTTTAGTTAAATAAATTGCTAAACCTCCATGAGAAGAGCATATTATACCTTGAGAAATAAGATTATAATTTGCCAAAGCTAACAAAGAAATATAGGAAGCCTCGGACAACCAAGTCTCCTGTACACAAATCGCAAACTCACAGTTTTGCCCCTCTAAACCTTCTAAAATAATACGCAGTTGATCAAATTTCGCATTAATGGATTGAATATTTGAACTGAGGATTGAAAATTGATCAGACTGAATTTGTTGTTTTTATATAAATGTCACACTAGTTGGGCTTGAGGCATTGACATGATTGGAGTATTAATTCATTTTTGTCATTAAATAGCTGTACATAGATACTAAGGGTTGTGATAATATTATAGATACTATAATTGAAAGGTTGTAGAAAGTGTTCAATTTCATTATGAAAATCACACTTGTTAGACATAAATATAATAAGAAACTGATCGTGATCAACTTTTAAATAGTAAAATGCTTCCCCTGACGAGTAGAAAAACATTTTCTGGTGCAAAAATAGTCATCCTTAGACATGTTAGATTAACATGATTAACACAAACTAGCGATGTATGGTACACATAGATCAAATGATCCAAGAAAGATATACAGAGTGAACAAGTTTGTTATTATCGCCATACTGTTTTCGCGGTTCTGGTGAGTCAGCGGTTATAGTAAAACAGCATTAACACTTTAATGTTAATGTTGACCTCAGGGGTCATGGAAATTCGAACACTGAATTTAAACTTTCAACACAACAGGATTGCAATTCCCCTAACGGTATCTATGGCATTCGATGCGAGAAATGCCATAAAGTTTATATTGGGGAGACTGGGATGAGTTTTAGAGATCGAATTAACGTGCATTTATCCAATGTACGTTTGAACAAACCCACCCCAGTAGGAATTAATTTTAATGGCAGTGAATGCCATATTGAACACCTAAAGGTATATTTCCTTGAAACTTTGTCAGTTTCTTCTGACAAAGACGTGAACAAGGTTAAACGTCGTGACCTGGAACGTAAATGGCAGATAAAGGTAAAATCGATGACCCCAACTGGGATGAATACGGTTTCATCCCCTGCCAACAGCGGCGTTATCCCTTTTGTCATGTCGTTCTCCGAAAAGGCAAAAAAAGCTGCCTCTTTAGCGAAGGGGACTTTCAGTAAAATTAAAATTAAGCACCCTAACATCGTTTTTCAACCTTGCGATACAGCATACAAAAGGGGCAAAAACTTGCGCGAACTACTTGTTAGATGTAGACTGGGCAAGGCCTCCTACAACATGCCCGGTAACCCAAGTAACAACGGCTCGACGGAGCATACACAAGGTCCTACTTCAGACGAAGAGGATCCTGGATCCTTGTCTCTTCTTATTGAATTATTGGATGAGACAAACACAGAGTAGTTTATTTCACTTCCAATTGGGCTACGTTGCCCCTCGGCCTAGAACAGGGTCTTTTCTCCATTTTTTACTTAGAGATATTCAAGGTATGATATTCATAAACTTCTGGCCCCTCTAGGGGCAGGTTTCACCTCTTTTTTTACTCCTTCTTGGGGTAATTCTTTCGGCCTTTTTTCTGAAATTTTGGATTAAGTATTGCTTAGTATGTGCACACCTTTTTGGAAACCAAGGAAACTCGCCGTGTACGGGCCTGCTTAACAAACCTTAAGTCACTTTCAGGTGATTTCTAGCACCTACCCCACCATCACTGAATTTTAAAACACCCTCTAAATTCGAAGAGTGTTTGCCTTTTAGACCTAATTCTAAATTCAGTTTCCGGTGAGAGTGATCCAGAGGAGCCACTCTGTGACAATCCTTTACTCTCACTTGTCTATCCTGCCTTCCCTGTTCACTGCTACCCCAAACCCTACCCCTAACCCTACACTGTACCAGGCATGGTGCAAACCACTTTACAGACATAGTGCTAACCACTGTACCAGATATAATGCTGACACTCTACCAAACATATTGCTAACTACTGTACCAGACATGGTGCTAACACTATACCAGACATAGTGCTAACCACTGTACCAGACATGCTGCAAATCGCTGTACCAATCATTGTGCTAACCACTGTACCAGACATAGTGCTCACCACTGTAGCAGCTATATTGCTAACACTGTACCAGACATGGTGGTAACTATCAGAAAAAAATCTAACCACTGTACCAGATATAGTTCTAACCACGTACCAGACATAGATAGTGCCAACCACTACACTAGACATAGTGCTAACCATCGTACCAGACATAGTTCTAACCACAGTACAGACATAGTGTCAACCACTTCACCAGACATAGTGCCAACCACTTCACCATACATAGTGCTAAACACTGTACTGGGAGGTTGCTTAGCCCGATCATTGGTACAAACTCATACTATATAATTGTTCTCAAAAAGAATGTATTTTAATAAATCAGGGTGCAGTATAACATAAATGATATAATACTTCTCATTGATTAGGTAAAGTTTTTTCAAGGTTAGCATACACATCAAATGATAAAACATGTGACATTATTCAATATTACATGATGATGTTTTTTTGTTAATTTTGACTAAGCTAAGTTGTCTCGCATTTACAGAAATACCTTTGCTTAATATTCATTCGCATCAATCCAAGATGAACATAATATGTCCTTAAATCGGTTCCTAACACTAATAAGAAGAAAAGGATGATCAGAGCTGATGCTACCATGCCCACTCGTCTTGCGCTGCTTCTGTTGTCAGCCTCTGTCATCAGGGGCGTGCGTAGAATCTGTGGTATGCGTGCTGCAAACAAACATACAAAAAATAATAACATATCAGAGAAGAACAGACAAACACTGTGGTTCATGCACTGGACCAAACATGCACTATAAAGCTAAAATACAATTAACACAAACGTACAATACTTATAACCATGTGATCATAATCACGTAAACATACAATATTTTTTTTTTAGATTTCCACAAGGCAGATGAAATATTGAGAAGGATGTACATGCAGCTGTCCAAATCAGATCAAAATAGATTTACGTTTTTTTGGTTTACAAATAAGCAACTAAAATCATATTGTGTTAACAAATTAGTCAAAGTATAAAAAAACCGTTTGGTTACTAAAGAAAAGCCTAATTTATATTTAACACTTTAACACATATTTAACATTATTAAGCACACTTCGCCCTATAATCCAAATATAGCCTTAATAGATATTTTTATTCATGAAAATAAACTTAAGATCATTGGTTGAAGCAAAGAACATATCAGATATTGTAAATAAAATGATAACCGTTTATTAAATTATTTAATCGGAATGTTCAAATTTTCTTTTATAACCTAATTTGTGTGTGCTAAATTTAAAAAATACCTTTTGACAAGCACTATTTTGACTCTTTAATCTTTAAAAGCGAAATAAAATAACCACCGTTTTTATGATATTTTTTTAATTATTCACAATATACAATGTCATATTTAATAAATTTCTATCAATATTGTGGATTAAAAGTTTCCACACGACACTTCCTACAGTCCATATTACCATGATAATAGGTCAAATAAAGAGCAGATATACAACATTGAAAATAAATTGCTAACTCCTTATTAAATTGTACAATAAGTGACATATAATGGTTTCCATGCAATAACATTTTACTCGTGTTTTTGTAAGACTGAGAAAAACATGTTTAATTTTTCCACATTAGAAACACTTACTAACCCTTACACAAATATCCCCAGAACCTTTGTTTAGAAAATATGGAAGCGACATCCTATTTACTACAAGTTTACTACCAATACAACACTGATATGTGAGCTGAAGTAGTTTGTCATCAGATAGAAATGTAGTATTGTACATGCCTTCTATGAAATTATGGTGTTGTACATGCCTTCTATGAAATTATATTACATTTTATAATCAGAGTAGTCGTTGTTGTGCTTGGAATTTCAGAACAGAATTTGTAACCTGCTGTGACACTTTACTACAACAATCTACAAAAAATGGTTAGCACACACTCATAGCTGATACGTGACACCACCAATAATAGTACAATTCAATGTCCTACAGAATGTGAACATAGTAGAGTTTGTGAATGCATTTTACGTCACGTTTGGCCTTCTTTTCTAACAACGGGACGTGAAATCTAATTGATATGTCTAACCTTTTTTGAAACGCTTCCAAAACGCTATTTTTATGTAGCCCACACCATACATACCATGACTATTATTTAACAGTGAATGTATATTTTGGTATTAGAAACGATAACTGGCGAGTCGAGATTATCAATTAATTTAAAAATTTAAAATTTGTTTTGTTAGTGATAAATAATTATTTTAACGACAATTTTACATATTGTAGTGTTTAATTATACTTTTTATGTATAATTTGTTTGTTGTTTTGTTTGTTTTATGGGTTAAAGGGTTATATCAAATATATTCAAATCTTATTTTTAAATCACTATTTCGTGTCACCTTGAAACCTCTATCGCGACATTTGCTTAACAAAATGCATCTTTCAACAGAAAACAAAATGTAGCATTATTATTAGTTTCAGGGACTAACGTGTTAAATCAATTCAAAATTGAGATATAGTATCTTTGTTTGCTACGCTCAAATAGTTTTATGACATTTAATGCCATATTTCTGATTTGTACCAATAACAATTGTAGATTGTATTATAAATGAGCTACTTTTAGTAACTATTTTGCTTTGGGAATGTATGTGGCATACAGCATTTTTTAAGTCAACACATTCAAATTAGGTTAAGACAGGTTTAAAAAACGTTACACCTCAAAATGCCTCAAATTAGGTAGAAATAGGTTTCGAAACTCTTTTACCCCAAAATGCCTTCCGCATTTTTTCAGAGAAGATATCGCCCAATTTTTACCAGACTATAGGTTTTAGGCTACCGGCTGACAATTTTTTCACACCGAACAGTCATAAGGGACTTTTGTACAAAACGAAATGCAAGATGACCAAAAACGGTATTGAACAATTCGTAAAACCAATCTTATTTTGTTATGGCATGCTAATTTAACAGAACTGCTGCGTTGAATGTTGTGTTGTTGATACAAAAAAAAACAATAAGAGCAGAAAAAGCCAAAATGGCTGCTAAATCACCAAAGCAGGATAGTTATCAGTTAAATATTGTCATGTTTTTATCAATTTTATCGCGTAATTAATATAAATTGATGCATATGTTTTTATTATTCATAGCTAAATTGGTCATATGCACTGCAAATATGTTATTAACTACATTAGCTGTAGAGTTGTATTCTTATATAGTAGTCTGATATATTTTATTTCCAAAATTATTAATGAAACCGCTGATTGAGATATTCTTTCAATATTAACCCCAAGCAATTTTTTTTAGATTAAATTCTTTATATTATCTTTCAGATTATGTTACTATACATGGTAGGTAAAATGCTGCTATATTGCCTCTATTTACTTTCTTATTTTACTGCTTTTCAAAATGATTTTTTAAATATTTCTTTATTAAGCTGTAATTAAAGCGACACAACCAGGTCAAAGTCGTCTTTTTTATTGTGCCTCTTTGATATGTAAATACATCTAGTCAATCTAAATCTAGTCAAATCTAGTCTATGAACATGTACACATATTATGGACATATAAAGAATCCAAAACAAAAATGATGATTTTTGCTGATTTTTGACCTCAGAGAGTAGATTTAAATAAATAAACTTACTCAGACATATTTTTATCAGCTTGGACAGGGTTTTCCGAATGAAATAAATACATTTAGTTAACTACAATTAACATCAGGTTAATTTGTTATTCAATCTATATCTGTGTAATAAATTAGTCCTTATTAAACATGTTGTTATTTACTGATGGACACACCGATTGTGATTATCAGGCGATTGCTGATTTCCATGATAACTGCACTATTTTTTTGAAACCAATCGATTTTTAACGGCCTTTTTGTTTTTCAATATAATTCATTTCGTTTAAAACTTGACTTGATCAAACCTGAACCACTACATTTATAAAAAAATGATGCTTTATATCACCTCCTATGCTATTTTGTATTTACCATGTTAAAAACTCCCCTAAAAAAACTGCGTGTGCCTAGTTCAGACCTCATGCAAGACCCTAGTAAAAATAATTGCGCAAGGAATTTGTTTCAATATTTTTTCCAATTTTACACGAAGAAAACTATCTTCTTGTATCTATGAGCTGTAATTGCTATGTTGACGGTAATACTAGAAGAAAAAGTTTTGTCATAAATGAGTTAAATAGATTTCATCATGTGGCAGTTGTAAATGTGTTACTTGCAAATACGTTTGTCTTCATATCAGCTGTCTTGACAAATTTTTATTTGACACATGCAGCCAGACACAATAAATATTTATTAGTTAAAAAAATTGCGGCCTTTTTCTTTTTGTATTGTTTATTTATTGTAAAAATACTTATGTTCACTTAATCAAGTCAGGACCAATATACTCGTCTAAAGATTAATATCACTTCTTATGCCATTTCTGTGAGTCAGCCACTTTGAATATTACAGTATTAACAAAAAATATGAATATTCAGAGTTAAAAA
Source organism: Flabesymbios commensalis (assembly GCA_964017125.1). Lineage (NCBI taxonomy): Eukaryota > Metazoa > Annelida > Polychaeta > Terebellida > Flabelligeridae > Flabesymbios > Flabesymbios commensalis. Next base: position 111,033,391 of record OZ024904.1, on the reverse strand, counting down.
ATAGTGTGTGTCTAGTGTACACCTTCTACAAGACCTTATTATAAAAATATGTTGGTGAATAATTTGTTTCAGTTACTAACCTTAACCCTAACCATAACCCTAACCCTATTTCAGTTTTTTTTCTAATTTTCTCTGACTAACTGTGTTTCTCAGCAGCCCGAGCAGATTGTAATGTTTACATTATTTACATTACTGTCCCCTAGACATTATTTAATTTTTTTTCACTGAGACATGCAAAAATATTGATATAATGCATATAACTCTCACCTGGACAGACTGTAAAGTTACACAGTGACATTTCAAGATTTCTTCCAACACACGGCTCACTGTGACTGTCCTGTATGTGACAATCCCTTGTGCGGATGAGTGTACCGGTACCACATGTAGTGCTGCAACTGCTCCAATACCCCCAAGTCAACCAAGTACCATTCTGTGGACATGGGATCATCTCAACCATATTATAATCACTGTCCGTATCTGTTTAAATATCATATCACAGTCACTGTCTCTGTCTCCACGAAAAACTCATTTTACTAGTATAGATCAGCAATTATTTGTGAAGGAAATATACACCAATGTAGTTATAATTATAGGATGTGGTCTATGAACAAGATAATTGAATAAATTTTAATATTGTTATTTTTATTAAAAAAAGACCAATATTTCTTTAATCCAGGCATAAGTGGTGTGTTATCACGACGTTAGCTGAGCATTAGCTCCGTGTTCTCTTAGACTTTTGATCAGATATGATTTACGTGATAAACGACTACTGCATTCAGCCATGGCAAGGAATTACAAAAGATGTAAGAGAATAATGGGCCAGCATTTAACCAACACAACGCCTTGTATTCATCAGGAACAAACTCAATGTTGTTACGACGCATTTCTTGCATATGTTTTTTTAAGGATTTTAGCACCAGTTACCTCCAGTTACCTTCAGATCTCTGCAAACATTACACAATTATGTGCACTGGTTTAGCTACTTTCAAATTCCCACAATTAAACAGATACAATGACTTTTTTTTTTAAATTACTCAAAAATATATAGACTTATGTCACTGAAAAGTAAATCAGCAGCAGGAAAACAATTGTTATAATAATAACCTGTTGGATTGATAGGGTAAAAAAAAACTATGTGTGTCAAGGGTATAAGCCTCTATGGTCGATCATCCCCCCAGTTAATTGGTGACCACAACATTATGAAAAACATAAGCACAAAAAATATTATGGATAACAAAGTCTATACTTAGGTCTATTAAGCGCAGATACTTTTTTATATAGAAAACCTGAAGAAACAACTTCAGATTTAATGGAGTATAAACAGGAAAATTAATGTTCGCACTTATAATATTATTTTAAAGTGAAGTATTTTTATTACTAAAAAAATGTATTACTCTCAATTTCAAAAATACATTTTTAATATAAAAAGTACATGGTCAGTTATACAAAATATAATTAATAAAAACAAATCACAAAGTGCTCTACCAGATGAAATGAAAATAAATAACTGTTTAATTAAAGCATATTCTTGCAATAAATAAAACTTGGCAGTACAGTGCATCAATGCTGTACCTAACAACTCGCACATGAACTACTTAAATAATCTAGTTTCAACCTTTTTTCATTTCAAAATATAGACGAAAATACTGTGTCAAAACTAATTGATAACATTAATTTTAAGATTAGATCAGGTGTTATTGATTTATCAACTTTTCTGTTTAAATTGGTTAAATCTGATTTCTTAAAACCGTTAACAACAATAATAAATCAATCTCTTCATACAGGTATTTTTCCTGACAAATTAAAAATAGCTAAAGTACGTCCTCTTTTTAAAAAGGGGAACCATACACTTATTGAGAATCATAGACCTACATCTTTTTTGCCAGCATTTTCTAAATATTTGAACGTGTCATTTTTAATCAAATAAATGATTACTTTACTCTGAATAACTTATTTTATGATAAAAAAAATGGATTTTGTAAATATAACTCGACTGAATTAGCTGCTCTAAATGTTGTTGATACTATTGATGATAGAAATACACCTTTTGCTGTCTACCTGGATTTGTCAAAAGTGTTTGATACACTAAATCACAGTAACCCTAACTGAAATGTTATGGTTTTAGAAGAACGTCTGTAAACGTGATAAAACATTATTTATCAAACAGGAAACAGTGTGTGGCAATTGATCGTTTCAGACCTCCGGTTATAAATATTTCCACAGTGGTTCCACAAGGGTCAATATTAGGATTCTTGCTGCATAATCTATGGTGATGACACAACCGTTATCACAATTTTAATTGATTTTTATTCTAAATAGGATTTTGAGCTAGATATTGATCTATTAAATGATCAATTGGAAACAATTAGTTACTGGTTATTAGTTAACAAGCTGTCCATAGATACGCTACAAGCAAAGTTCATAGTATTTTATCAACCACAGAAACGTGTATCAATTCCAAAATTAAAAATAAACAATACATTAATTGAATGTGTGGATACATTTAATTACCTGAGAATTATAAATAAACACCAAAAGGGAAATTCACATGTTAATAAAATAAGAAATTAAATATCGCAGACAATAGGTGTAATTAATAAGCTTAAACACTTAATACCTCAAAAAATACAGTATTGACCATTTACAATTCTCCCATTCTTCCTTATTTATATTATTGTATATTATAAGCATAGCGTCATGATGCAAAGCTTATTTTGAAACTTAAAAAAAACAATTCGAATTATTGCTCATGGTTGTTATGCACACTCCGATCATATCTTTAAAATATTTAATATTTTCAAAGTTGAGGTTATTGTGATTTAATAAATTGATGTTTAAGTTTAAATCAGATCCCTTATTTATCCAAATTTTTTCATATACACAGTCCCTTTCAAAATTAATTTGACAATGCTGAATTATATTTTGTACACTGATTTTGTATTGTGATTTACTATATTAAATAGTAATTTATATTTTCTATTAATAATAACCAGGTGGCTTTTATGCCAGCGACTCTTTGAGTCTTAATGAAGTCATCCTGACATGATATTTAATTGGTATTTTTTTACAATGTTATTTATTAAATAGACATTTTATCTTCTTCTTTCCTTCTTCTTATGTTTACGACGCTGCGTCATAATCATTACTTGTCGGGAATGTTGATGAAAGTCCTTACAGCAGGATAACAAATACTTTTCTCCAGGCCAAAAAAAATAACTTTAATTTTTTTTTGTACGAATTAAAAAAACAGCGAAGTGGTCAAAAATCTGCTTTGCGCAAAATTTCTTACCCGCAAAATTAAATCATATTACAGTATATTTCCAGCAGGCTTCACATTTTGACAATAGTGTTATTTCAGTAGATATGCAGTCAATTGAAGGTAAAATCACACTATACCTATCTGTTCAACTATTGCAACAATTGATAAAAAGCCTCTCAATTTTTACTAATTCTTCCTCAGGGAGCAATACTTTTTATTTCCCTTTAAATTTCCGGATATACCCAGGCTATTTTATTCTAGAATAACCGTATTTAGGGCCACTGTTTGGACGTTTTCATTCCAAAATCCTTATGTGATGAACACTCAGTGATGGACTGTCTGATCATTTGACTCTCATTTATGAATTAGAAATTACCAACTCTGTAAGAAAAAAGTTTGGTTTAGTCAATTAAATAAAAGTTATATTGATGAATTTAAGTCTTATATTTTCGCATATGATTATCAAAACTTCGGCCCCATGAGAAACATATACCGTTAAAACAAAATTTAAAAACCTAAAACCACTTGGTCCTTCCTGACTCCTGAAATATTATTACAGCCAGCTAGTACTTGCTATGAACTTGCATTTAATTAATTAATTGATCGATACGATACAATCAATATATTATTATTGCTGCAGGATAATTTTGGCATGACGTATCAGTATATTTTACTAATAAATGAGAAATGTGACTCACTGTGGCATTCAGACCTGTTTTAATCCTAGATGAAATGGTGATTTGCCCTTTCAATGAGACATGCTTTATTTCTAATTGGGAAGTGTGGCTTCCTGCGACAATGAGACATATTTTACTGTAAAATGAGAACAATGACTTACTGTGACACTGAGGTATGCTTTCCTGAATCAGGGGTGCTGTATATATACACCTCCTCAGTCTGTGTCTGGTAGCATTACCACAAACTTCACTAAATGTCGACCAAGTCTGCCAATCCAGCCAAGTCAGCTCAAACTGTACCTCTGTCAAAAAAGTCAGCTACAAATATAGTCTGAAAAATATTTTCCTTTTTGCGAACACACACAATAATTTCATGGGATAAGTACTCTGCATATTCAGGCGATTTCAAGTCCTATGAAAGTTTTGGTGATTGATTGATTGAAATATAATTTTTAAATGGTTGGCAGCTTATACAGATTTGTTTTGTATTATCGACACTTATTTTTAACCCCCCACAATCACTAGTAATCCTACGCAGACAGCAAACTAAACATATGTATCCAAGTGGTCCGTTTTGTATACCTCGTTTAATATATATGTAAAACGTCTATGATAACTTTACTATGCATACAATTGAGATATAGCACAGTAATTTTAGTACTGTTTTTAATTTCTAAAGTACATGAATATACTATTGCCCATTTTGAAACTAATTTTAAACATTGTGATTTTACCTGTACATGCTGGAATTTCGGTAGGTGACCACATAGCGTTTTCTGTGCATTTCTTTGTAAGATTACCCTCCGGTAGGTAGCCATTGTCGCATAGAAGCTCATTCACACTGCCATATTTAACATTGTCAAAAAGCCAGGCTCCATTCTCAACAGGTGTCAAAAGAGGGCATGGCTCTGTTGCAAAACAAAATACAGTGCGGTAGACTATCGCAAAACTGAATCGATTTCCACTCCCACTGCTACCAAAAATGCATGTATAATGTTTTACCTTTTACCAATAATTGCAAATTAATTTAAGAGCATGGAACAAGCTATGGTCAGTATAGGTTTTAAGATAGGGGGTGTTCAGAGTTGGATAGACATGGGTGTCTTAATCAAGCAAGCATAATTCATATTGTCATGATCAATAAAATTCATTTATATGTGGTCTTACTTACCTCTGCAAAACGGACCTTCTGTCCAGGACCCATTTGCTTGACATGTCAACAGCATACTGCCAACCATGGGTTCATACCCGTCTGCACAATGAGCAGTTATGGAGTATCCATATTGAAGGTAAGCAGGCAGCACGGCCACCACTGACCTGCCAAGTGACGGCAAGGCACAAGATATAGCTGGAACACACAAACAGTCAGCAAAAACCACCTTACTCTTGTATTTTTTACATGTTTTAACCGTTAGCGCACTAAATTAAAAGCAAATACCCACTTGAAGTTGTGTCTCGCCATCACACAACTTCAAGTAAGTGAAAGTTACTCATATTTGCTTAATTTATAAAAAAAAACAGATTGAGAACCGGCAAAGTGGTGCTTAGCAATTTATGGAGTAAAGCTATTTTCAAATTAAATTGTACTGAAACTGGTCGAATAAATTAGTTTTTTATGAATGCTCAGCTAACTAATCTAATACATTTTGGGTGTAATAATTTTCGACAAATGAACATGGAAATTGCATCTAAAATACAATACCCAATAAATGAAAAGTTGTTTAAAGTGAAAGTCAGGTTAACAGAATTAAGCATATTTAGAAAAAATCCATGTAATTGATCGAAGTAAGCTAAGTTTATTAAGCTCAATGTCAATTTATCAAGTCTTGTTGTGTTGAAATTGAGATAAAATTGACTTTAACTATTTAATTACCATGCTAATTTCCAGTGATGATCGACGTAGGCTTAGTCCTATGAACCACACGATGCATCAAAGCATCATGTTGCATCTCTGGAGGATGACTTAATGTCCTAATATCTAGGGATTTTAGAACGAAAAATTCATGCAAATCGTTTAATAAGAACAATATATTTGTTTTCATTTGCCATGTACTTAATGTTATCTTCATCAACTACAAGACGAGAATTGTGAGAGCAATTCGCGGCTTGTAGTGGATGAAGATGACTATGGTCAATTCAGGCTTGAAAGGGTAATCAATAAGCTGACTTTCAAATTAAACAACGATTTTTGCCGACATTCATGATGATTTTAAATTGAAAAAACCCCGTTCCTCTCTATATCTAAAATACGTCAGCGCTTTAAGGGTTATGCTGTGCTGTGGGTTGGAGCGTGATAAATCATATATATGATCTACTTACGCAAACACTTTTGTACATCTGTCCACTGGCTATCACCATCACAGACAATGTCAAAAGAAGTGTTACCCTCTAGAGTCTGGTACCCATGTGAACATTTTATAGTCTGTGTATCACCATAAAGACTAGGCTCAGTTGACGTGTGTACTAATGAGTTCTCCACCAGTAGATCTCCACAGGTCACACCTAAATATCAAATGTCAATCATAGTGTGAGATATCTGAGACATGTCCTAGGTGATGGTTTTATATTTAACTACGGCTACTTATAATCGTTTGTACTCATCTTCAGGCATCAAAAAACTAATATAATTTATAATTGGTTGTGGGACATATATTTTATCCTTGTCTAGATATCTAGAGCTTCTGGGTCGAGCATCACTGGCGAATTCAGGCTTTGACAGCCAGAGGGGTTGAGAGGGGGGGGGGGGCGATGTTCAACTATAATTTTTAAAAACCACATCCAGTCTCTTATATCCTTTAGATCTGGGACAAGGGACTTGTATGGTGTTTACATGTATGTGTGAATGTACATGTGTGCATGCCGCTTACATTTGTATATCACGTTTAAATGTGTGTATGGCATTTACATGTGGGCATGGCGTCTACAAGAGGTGTAGAGCATTTACATGCATGTGACGTCAACATGTGTGTATGGTGTTTACATGCATGCATGGCGTTTACATATGCTTATGGCATTTACATGTTGCTTATGGGGTTTACCTATTTGTGTGCCGTTTACATGTGCGCATGGCATTTACATGTATATAAGGCGTTTACATGTGATGCATGGCGTTCACATCTGATGTTTAGCGTTTACATGTGTGCATGGCGTTAACTCAAATGTGATTTGCTGAGTACGTTTACATGTGTGTATGACATTTACATGGGGTGTATGGCATTTGCATGTGTGTATGGCGTTTACATGGTATGTATAGCATTTACAAGTATGTACGCGTTTACATGTGATGCATGGCGTTTACATGTGTGTAAGACGTTTACATGTGATGTATGGCGTTTACATGTAATGTATGACGTTAAAAAGTGTACATGGCGTTTACATCTGTGCATGACGTTTACATATGTGTATGATATTTACATGTGTTTATAGTGTTTACATGTTTGTATAACGTTCCTATGTGATGTATGACGTTTACATGTGTTCATGGTGCTTACATGTTGCATAGCGTTTACATATGTGTATGGCGTTTACATGTGTGTAGGGCGTTTACATGCAATGTGAGACATTTACATGTGTGTATGACGCTTACATGTGAGTGGGTGTTTATATGTAATCTATGACGTTCCCATGTGATGTATAACGTTTACATGTGGTGTATGGTTTTACATGTTTGTGTGCTGTTATCATGTGTGTTTAGCATTTACATATGTGTATGTCGCTAACATGTGTATATGGTGCCAACTTGTGTGCTTCACGTTTATGTAAGTGTACATTACGTTTACATGTGTGCATGACTTTTGCATATGTGTATGGTATTAACATGTGTCTATAGTGTTTACATGTGTGTAGGGAGCTTGCCTGTGTTTGGAGTTTACATGTGTGCATGGCGTTTACATGTGTGTATAGTTTTTACATGTGTGTAGTGCGTTTATATGTGTTTATATGGCTTACATGTGTGTATGGCGTTTAAATGTGTGTATGGCGTTTACATGTGTGTATGACATTCACATGTGTGTAGGGCGTTTACATGTGTGTAGTGCATTTACACGTGTGTAGGACGTCTACGTGTGATGTATGACATTCACATATGTACATGGCGTTCACATGTTTATATGTGTTTATAGTGTTTACATGTGATGTAGGCGTTTATATGTGATGTATGGCGTTTATATGTGTGTATGGCGTTTACATATGCTGTGTGGCGTTTACATGTGTGTATGGCGTTTACACACGTGTGTGTGGTCTTACATGTGACTGACTGAGTACTTACATTTACATGTGGATGTATGTAATTTACACATTTGTATGTGGCGTTTACTCACATGTGACTGACTGAGTACTTACGTTTACATGTGATGTATGGCATTTACACACTTGTATGTGGCGTTTACTCACATGTGACTGACTGAGTACTTACGTTTACATGTGGATGTATAGCATTTACACATTTGTATGTGGCGTTTACTCACATGTGACTGACTGAGTACTTACGTTTACAGGTGATGTATGGCGTCCAATCACCCATATAATCACATATGACAGGGTGATTACGCGTGTTGTATTGGTTGAGATATCCAAATGCACACATAGACTCTATTACGTCACCCATCACTCCTATAGTCCCTTGTATATTACTGTCAGTAAAGCTAATAATCCCACAAGCCACGGCTGTGAATAAAACAACGATTCAGCTTAAAGAAAATAATTCATCAGACCGTAATTGCATCATATTAACAACATTTTAATATAATGAACCTCAATGTTACCGATTTTGTGTGTCGTAAAATTATAATATAAAATACATTTAGAAAATTTAAAATGTCTTGGAATTGATATTTTAAACAATAAACTGATTAAGAGATATGTAGTCAAGTGTACAGCTGTTCTTGTGCTGAGAATTTTTTTTAAATTTGTCATGCATCAGGGTTAGGTTAAGTCTGTCCTTATCGCTCGTTTTGAATGTTACCTATAAATAACATTATAAAGGATTAGATGAAGACATCTTGTTGAAAGCAGACTGCCCTGATACTTAGCATCAATTTATGAGAACTTCATAGCAAGAATATGAAAAAAAAACATCAGACACATCGAGGGGTCTATGACACCAAGCTCGAGGAAAGTGCTGTCAATTTTGGGGACCTGAAATTGTGATGGCATTATAAATGTGATTTAGACATTTCGTTGTCCAATATCTAATTGCAGTAGGCCTAATTGCAAGCAGTTGAATTTACATTATTTATGGCATGCAAAATTTGTGATTAGTTACTGGTCAAATAAAACATATATTAGATATGTTTGAGTTGCTGCTACATGCAGTCTTAATAGTTCATGTTAGTGTGGGTATAATATGACTATATTCCTTACAGCAAATGACTAACACTTGAAAATACCAGATGCACACCAGCTTAAAGTAGACAAATGATGGCTTCAATTTGTTTTCAAATCTCACAAATTTCTAAATGTCAATGACTTTGCATAGCACGTCTGTTGTACGCATACGCTCTGTTTAGGGGACCACCCCAGGAGTAAAAAAAAGTTGGGTAGAAATGCTGGATCATAGTAGCAACTCTGGAAAACGATGTTCAAAATGACCACCGGAAGCCATTCTAAAAACCCTATATGTCTATGTCTTTTGCACCAGTCGGCCAATTTGGATGATCAAAATGTCCAGTATGAGGTTTTTCAGGATGCTGAATTGATTGGAAGGGATTTCGCACTGACCTGAAATAAGGATCATTCAAAATTCAAAATGGCCGCCATTCTGCTTCATAAAATTTTATTTTTATTTTTATCTTGATATAAAATTGACACAGGTGTCCATGTGCCAAAATTGGTCGTCGTGCACCCCCACTACTCTCCACGAGTGGTGCCATTTTGCTAAGGAGACTCCTGTGAATGATATTAACGATGTTACCAGAAAAAAATTGGGGCACAGCCATTTTTAAAAATTGCATGCCGCAAGGAAAGTCTAATTTGAGCAATATCTCCAGTTCTAATTTACATAGAATCATTATTTTGGTGTCTACACATATGTTTTCATGGTCAAAGAATCAAATGAAACCACTTCTGGAAATATTAGGTCATTCCTATGTTGCGAATTCGGAAAAATCCAAGATGGCTGCCAGCAAAAATAATTTTATGACAAAATCACGATGTCTTTTGAAAACTCAATTATATTGGCTAACATTCTTTAGATATAAAACAGTGGCATAGTAATAAGGAAATGTATGGTTATAAAAGATTTTTGTTTTGTGTCGCTGAGATTCTATTTCATGAAGTTATCGTACAGAAATACGTATTAATATCCTATGATGGAAATTTAGCTGGGCCATTATCTTGAGTTCTAATTGACATAGAATCTCAATGTTGGTGTTTATGGATTTTATGTTTTTGGGTCAACGAATCGACTGCAACCTCTTAAAACAGAGGCTACTAGAGCAATACCATAAAAGGTACATTTGAAAGAATCCACGATGTATTTCAGCCAATGAGTTTCGAATCACAATGTCTATGTGGATTTGTTTTAATAAGCGTTGTCATGGAAATATATATATAATACTTGTTGTGGTATTGAAGACATACATAATTAGAAAAACATCACTTCGTGTATTCAAACTGTATAGCAATGTATAGCTAACATTGGAAATCGTATAATATGTCCCTATTGTCATTCCATTTGTGTGAAAACAAAAAAATGTACAAATGAATTATTGCTGTTGCAAATACAGAGGCATGTTCAAAAGCAGTCTTTTGGTGAAGGGGCGTCTAATTTAACTACAGCAATAATAAATACATATATGCATGATTACAGAAATAAACACATTCTTCCATCTGATAAATAACATGATAAATGTGCTGAAGCAGTTTTGACATTTCAATGCACTGGTTATGTCACATATGGAAATCTGCGAGTCCTGTTTTGTAGAGTATTGTGCTGTGAAGTCTTTGTCCAGTGCACTCATACTAATTCACCCCTCCCCCTGGCAATCCTGTTTTTCTTTCAATATGACTACCAGCAATCACAAAAGATATGAAGCTGATCAACGTATTTAGGCTATATAGAATATGTGTATATTCACAAGATATATTTTATGAGTTACTACACACCAAACAAATTATTTTTCAGCTACTTACTCTGTAACAAAAAAAACTATTGTTTATCAGGTTATTATTTATTGTAAATTCACCCAAGAAAATGAGTATGGATATCTAATTATTCATAATAGTTGCTTATAAATAATTCCTTTGTATGTTGAATGTATACCATATGAAAACAAAAATAATATTCAGCACACAAATACAGACAACATAACATAAATGTAACAGTATGAGTGAACTGGCGAAGGAATTCAAAGCACAATACTCACAAACACTTTCCAATCGCAAGTGTTTACACACTGCAACAACACAGCCAGGCATACGTTCAATAATTTGTGAAAACTGTGAATCACATACTTGAAGAAAATAGGATGTTAGGCCATCACAATCATTAAAGAGAATTGCATCATTCACAGATGCGGAATTTAGTTCAATGTTGCTCTATGCGCATCTGCCCTGCCAAACATTTATTGTGCTAAATATCAGATGGTTATATATGGAGGTGTGCATATATATCTCTGTTTTGTTTTAAATAAAACTATATGACTATTTGAAACACTACTCATTAATAAGGGCCCATCCCCATGTAATCTCAGGAGCTATTCTAATTGATACCCCTTCCCCCCCGGCGTTTATTACAATAAATACAGTATTTCATATTGATTTGTGTTGTTCTCCAGCAAGACTCGCAATTTGCGTATGGTCATCTACACCATCTAGTCCATCAGAGAGTTTGCTCCACATTTGTTGTAGTTGAGCCTTAAGGTATAATCACATTATGTAAATTAGTGGTTTCATTTTCCCAGTGACCCGGATACTAAGATGTAACGTGATCAGCTGAAATTTGATTCTATATGTCAATTAAAACTCGGGGTAATGCCCACACTAAACTGTGCAAATTGGGTATCGCGATTCAAATTTTATGACAGGTTGGTAAGGGAGTAACATATACATATTCAAATACACGAAGGAATGTTCTCTAACCATGTGGATGTCTTCAATACAATAACAAAGAACATTTCGTGGGTGGCCATCTTAAATTTTATTTAAATCCGTCATAATAATTTTCCAGTATGTTTTTTTTATTTGTATCATTAATGCAGAAAACATCGATGTAGACACCAGAATTGCGATTCTATTCAAATCGCAACTCGAGGTCCAGGATATCAATACTAATTTCTGGATTTCATGCTGGTAACTGCACACAATGTACAGGTTCAGAAACAAAAAGCAACATTCAATAACCATGCAATCAATAACAAACTATAGCTATGTGGGCTGTTTTCGAGTTTGCCATACAGAAATTTGCCTTATGGTATGGCTCCAGTATGTTTCACGAGATTCGTTGACCCCATAAGACATAGGAGTAGACACCAGAATTGTGATTCTATGTCAATTAGAACTCGATATATTGGTTAAATTGCAACTTGGGATATCAATATTACGTATTTCTGGACCATAACTGCACAATATAGGCCTACAAGAAAACGAGAGACACAAAGCTATCCTTTATAGCCATTCTTGTCTTCTTTACTGTAACATTTTGACATGTCAACAAATTTTGTTTTCAATATAAACATTCAAATTGTATCATAAACGATCTTAATTTTTTTCAAATTCGCCATATAGGAATGACGCAATATTTTTCTAAGTGAAAATCCCCCTACTGAACATTTTGATCATCAAAATTGGCCAACTTGTGCATAACATATTGACATATAGGTTTTTCAGGATGGCTTCCGGGGGCCGTTTTAAAAATCGTTTTCCTGAGTTGCTACCATGATCCAGCATGTCTACCCAAGTTTTTTTTACTCCTGTGGTGGTCCTCTAAACGAATTTTAAAAGAAACTTCGGGGACCTAAAAATGCACACAGGACCCCTCTCAGCCATTGAATTAAATAAGACTTATCCCAAAGTAAATTAGATTCCATAATCATGATAATAACAGAAACTACGCCAAAATCAACAGAGAGGTCAAGCAAATGAACTAATAGGCCTATGCCTATTATAACAGGAGTTTTGTAATCTACATGTAAACACAAACGCCTACATAATATTATGCTTGAGTCGCCCTTTTCACACTGTTGTTGCAATATAAGTTAGGGCCTAGCCCCCTGCTAACTGTTTGCATTTATATGGGGGGGGGGGGTTTCAGAACGATGACAGCGATATGATTGATGTTGTACTTGCTAGCATTCCAGATCATTTCTTCGAATATGCTAATACTGAGAAAATAATAGATTAACTCAGCATCCAGCCGAACATTGTGCCAAATGTAGTACCAGTAAGCTAGGTCTACAACCTAATTTACCGTTTCTGGCTGGAGTGGTTTTTAACTCATGCAACATAACATTTAATAAGCCGCAAAAGGGAAATTAACTTTATTAGTAAACCTATTAGGAAATACATCGAGTTTATCTCAGACATAATTACACATTGAGGGTGCTTTTTTATTCTTATACTTGTAAGGCCTGATAATTGGTTTGTTGAACATTACAAACAGCGATGAGATGGTTTCAATTAGGCCTATATGTAGGCCCTATTTATAATCTATATCACGAGAATGATCCACAAACAATAAAACTGCTCAATCATTTGTGTGTTATATATTTTAGTAACCGTTGTGATAATAATAGTAATAGGACATGTTTAATCGGGCTTTGTGGCTATTTGAGGCCCGAGTTGTCAGATTAGAGCTGGACCAGAGTGGATTGAAGCCCTCGGCTTCCAGCCTCAGGTTTCAAACCACTCTGGTCCAGTTCTAATCTGACGACTCGGGCCTCAAATAGCCATAACGCCCTCGAAACACGTGCTATTGTTATATTAAATACGTTTTACGTTCACACTTTATTGTTCCTGTTACTGTAATTTACACAATTTAATCCAATTGTGCCATTTCAACCCCCATTAAATTGATGTGCCTGTCCATGTCACATACGCCATAATTATCCTCCTATTGTACGATGTTAATGCTATTGTACCTTACGTTGACACAGGATTAATGTACCTGTCAATGTCATGAACGCTATATTAACCATTTTGCGTCATATTCACCCCATTATAACTGACTTTGACACCGGATTGATGTGTATGTCGATGTCAGGTGCACCATTTTAACCCCATTATGACTTACATTAACACTGGTTTAAAGGTACCCATATTGCTAACTTCAATATTTAACATGCAACCTAGAATACAAGTGTCCCCATAAGAATTTTGGTGCGTAGAAAAGATTATCCAGCACTTTATATCTATGTTGTAAATGAACTAATAACATAAAACATCACAGGCTCAGCCCATATGTTTAACCTGACATACACTAGTATGATTATGCATCTTACTAATCAGAACATGATCAATTGGTTTGAGGTGGTTTCGAACCCCGTTTGGTGAGAGAAATATCATGTTTGTCCCCTCTCAATCTTGCGAAATTGTTTCGATGGTGTGTCCTTCTGTAAGGCACTTTGCCATTAAATGCTTCACCTGACTCAGCTGGAAATGAGTACTTGGTACGACAGAGATGACAATGTGCATGATAAGTTTAATCCACCGAAATGGCTGCAGAACTGTATGCTCTCTGTGGAGTTGAAATGGCACGCGAAACAATGGATGATAGGTCTTCAGACTTGATATCAGACTATAAACCTGCACCTTCAGCTTTTACCTTTTACATTTAATACATATAAATAATAATATATTATATCTCCAATTATATCTCCAATATCTATAACAGTTAAATGTGTTAATAATAAAAATTGACTTATTCGATGTGAATGGCGGTATTTAACAATGTGTTACATAATAAACGCTGTGGAAAGACCTGTGAGCGTGCCGGAATATGTTCTTTCATGCAACTATAGTTACTACAAATAATGTATTTTTAAAGGCATTTCATCATACTATATTTCGAGTTTACCCAAGCTTTCGACAACATCGTGCCAATAAAATATCATCAGAATGACAACACAGAAGTACCAGTTAGGTTCTGTTGAAAAATGTTTATGAAGTATTAAGTGAATTAAAACAAAATAATGTATTAATAAAAATGGCATAAATCTCACGAGTAAAAATAAAGGGTTGAGAACACCATACTCTTTACTAATGTCTGTCACACAGAATGCTGTCACACAGATCAAAGTTACGGATTAAACACTACAGATTCCACAGAGTTAAAATTGTAATATATAAGTATGCCTATTTAATACTAAATATAGAATGTAGTAAATTTTAAGCTGTCCAATATATATGAAAAGGTAAAATCAACATTACGTTGTGAGAAATATTTTTTATCTGATAATTATGGAGAACATATTTTCAGTGTATCCAATTCTTATTGAAAATAGTCTGTATATGTGCACAGGTACTTTTAATGTTACCATGAATGAGCATTTGTATAAATATAAAGTGATGAAACCTGTGATGCTCAACACAAAAAACGCCCTAATTACGCAATTTCTGTGAACCACATTTGGAGAGAAGTACAAATATTTCGTATAAAAAACTGAGTTTAAGCGTGTTTGGAAAAAAAAATCAAGTTCAAACTGTTTTAATTTGTATAGTGACGAAATAAAAGATATATTCTTTTCAATGCGGGTACCTTTAACGTGCTTCTCAAAATTACCCCCCATTATAACTCACGTAGACAAGTGATTGACGTGCCTTTCAATGTCATGCGAATAACATTAACCCTGTTGTAACTCACATTGGCACATGATTGAATCACCTGTCAATGACATGTATAGACTATTAACCCCATTGTAGACGTACCATATAAACGACATTATAAAAAACTTTGACACTGAATTGATGTGCCTACCATATCAATCCCATTAAAACTCACGTTGACACAGGATTGACGTGCTGTTCCATACAAGTCCTTCTTGACAAGTTACCAAGAATGCTTTCTCTCCATCAGTTGACAGAACATAACCCAGAGAACAAATCCCTTGGAAAGTATCACCGTAATATCCACCTCTCACTGCCATGTCACTATTAGCAATTATCAAGCTGCCACATTGCATTGCTGTTTAATCAAAACATTGCTTTGACTTATATTGTCGGAAAAAAATGCATGTATAATGTAGTGTGCTACACAAATTTGTTCATAATATATTATTAATAATAAAAGCAAATTATCAAATCATGTATACAGAAGTTGTTTTTCAAAATGATATATTTTACACATTATTAATATTAATCTAAAAAATAATAATGTTCCAACGACATAATATAATTATAATGGCAGCTAAAACTAAATGAATGCATAAATATACAATTGTATACATCTTGAGTAGGAACATTAGTAACCAGATTATTTTATTATGTTATACTTAATCTATTCAGGCTTCCCTGATATATACACCTCTCAGTGGATTTAGACTGGCTTCCCTGATATACCGACATCTCACTGCATTCAGCCAGGCTTCCCCGATATATCTATATCTCACTGAATTCAGCCTTGGCTACCCTGATATATAT
The DNA here is from genome assembly GCA_964017125.1 of Flabesymbios commensalis. Taxonomy (NCBI): domain Eukaryota; kingdom Metazoa; phylum Annelida; class Polychaeta; order Terebellida; family Flabelligeridae; genus Flabesymbios; species Flabesymbios commensalis. The sequence goes on along the minus strand of OZ024904.1, from coordinate 111,016,882 downwards.
AGCACACACTGCATTCAGCCAGGCTTCCCTCATATATCCACCTCTCGGTGTATTGAGCCAGGCTTCCTTTGTATATCTATCTCTCAGTACATTTATCCTGGCTTCCCTCATATATCTACATCTCACTGCATTCAACCAGGCTTCCTTGATATATGTATTCCTCACTGCATTCTGCCAGTCATCCTTAATATATCTATCTCGCAGTGCATTCAGTCAGACTTCCCTCACATATCACCCCTCAGTGCATTCGGCCAGGCTTCCTTGATATATCTATCACACAGTGCATTCAGCCACACTTCCCTCATATATCTATCCCTCAGTGCATTCAGCCAGGCTTCCTTGATCTATATCTCACTTCAATCAGCCTGGCTTCCCTGAGAGATCTATATCTCACTGCATTCAGTCTTGCTTCACTGTTAAATGTACCTGTCAGTGCATTCAGCCAGGCTTCCCTAATATATACACCTCTCATGGTATCTGATATATTTACTCACCAGAACACTTCATCCAGCTGTCACTCCACTGTCCGTCTTCACCACACTCGTATGAGACATCAACGACACCTGGTGAATAGTGATGATACTCCTCACACCCTACAGTAATGACGTCTCCATATAACCCAGATAAATAAGTCACATTTGCTCTGCTTAACTGTAGCGTATCACAAGATATCCCTAAAAAAACAAGCAATAAGTCACATATGCTCTGCTGAGCTGGAGCGTATCACAGGATATCCCTAAAACAAGCAAACAATAAGTCACATTCACTCTGCTTAGCTGTAGCATATCATAGGGTATCTCTAAGACAAAGAAACAATCAGTCACATTTGCTCTGCTTAACTGGAGTGTATCAAAAGATATCCCTAAAACAAGCAAACAATAGTCGCATTCGCTCTGCTTAGCTGTAGCATATCACAGGGTATCCCTAAGACAAAGAAATAATAAGTCACATACGCTCTGCTTAACTGGAGTGTATCAAAAGATATCCCTAAAACAAACAAACAATAAGTCAAATTCACTCTGCTTAGCTGTAGAATATCACAGTATATCCCTAAAACAAACAAACAAATACAAAATCACAATCACTCTGCTGAGCTGGAGCATAACACAGAATATCACTAAAACAAACAAACAATAAGTCACATTCACTTTGCTGAGCTGGAGCATAACACAGAATATCCCTAGAACAAACAAGCAATAAGTCACATTCACTCTGCTGAGCTGGAGCATAATACAGAATATCCCTAAAACAAACAAAAATATATAAAATCACATTCACTCTGCTGAGCTGGAACATAACACAGAATATCACTAAAACAAACAAGCAATAAGTCACATTCACTCTGGTGAGCTGGAGCATCACACAGAATATCCCTTAAACAAACAAGCAAATATAAAATCACATTCACTCTGGTGAGCTGGAGCATAACACAGAATATCACTAAAACAAACAAGCGAATATAAAATCACATTCACTCTGCTGAGCTGGAGCATAACACAGAATATCACTAAAACAAACAAGCAAATATAAAATCATATTCACTCTGCTGAGCTGGAGCATAACACAGAATATCACTAAAACAAACAAGCAAATATAAAATCACATTCACTCTGCTGAGCTGGAGCATAACACAGAATATCACCAAAACAAACAAGCAAATACAAAATCACATTCACTCTGCTGAGCTGGAGCATAACACAGAATATCACTAAAACAAACAAGCAAATACAAAATCACATTCACTCCGCTGAGCTGAGCTGGAGCATAACACAGCATATCACTAAAACAAACAAGCAATAAGTCACATTCACTCTGCTGAGCTGGAGCATAACACAGAATATCCCTAGAACAAACAAGCAAATAAAAAATCACATTCACTCTGCTGAGCTGGAGCATAACACATAATATCACTAAAACAAACAAGCAAATATAAAATCACATTCACTCCGCTGAGCTGAGCTGGAGCATAACACAGAATATCACTAAAACAAACAAGCAATAAGTCACATTCACTCTGCTGAACTGGAGCATAACACAGAATATCACTAAAACAAACAAGCAAATAAAAAATCACATTCACTCTGCTGAGCTGGAGCATAACACAGCATATCACTAAAACAACCAAGCAATAAGTCACATTCACTCTGCTGAGCTGGAGCGTATCACAGAATATCCCTAAAACAAACAAACAAAAAGTCACATTTACTCTGCTGAGCTTGAGCATATCACAGGGTAGTCCTAAAACAAACAAACAATAAGTCACAACAACTGCTTAACCCTTTCATTTTTCCCATGCCCGTATTTTATATCCACGCTGCCTTTATTTTGCCATAATACATTTAAAATCGTATAATTTCGGTCATAATGTATTGTGCAAGGTTTAATTAGTTCGGTAATAATTTAATTGTACTACAAGGTCATTGGAAGGTTAAAATTTAATAAATTCAAATGCAAAATATATATACAAGCCAAACTACATTGTCCAATCTGGATCGATATAGAAACATATGTGTGGCAGTTCCCCAAAATCATGTGAAGTGAAATGACTTTGAACTGGCCCTGAGTACCCGAATAGTCTTACCTGAAGAGTCCAGCGCCTTCCCATAATAATACACACTTTGATATCCTAAAAGGTCTTGCAAGCCTAGTGGTAGCTACTGGAATTACTCATTTTTTACATTTCACAAATAATGAAATATTTCGCATAGAAAGTGTTCTTGACGTATATACATATAGCTACGACAGCTACTGATCTTATAATGAGGATTCGCTGTGTAACATGTTCCACGGACATCTTACAATTCTATTAAAACTGGTTTACTGACTACCTGTCAGAAAGAAGCCAATCTGTTATTGTTGGGGGCAAACAGTCTAAAAACTTGCCCGTCACATCTGGTGTACCACAAGGTTCTATCCTGGGACCACTTCTATTTATACTGTATGTAAACGACACATCTGATGGATGTTCTTGTACTGTATCATCATTTGCAGATGATGTTAAAATATTTAGAAAAATAAAATCCACTTCTGATTCTTATATATTGCAGAATGATCTAAAATTGTTGGAGATTTGGGCGAAATGTTGGAAAATGTATTTTAATGTAGAAAAAGTTATGTCAATTTCTAAAGCACATTGTTATATGAAATATGAATATTATGTGGACGGTCATTGACTAACAAGTGTTGATTTCATAATTGACTTAAGAGTCACAGTGACTACCAGTATGACTTCTAAAAATCACATTTTTAAAATGGTCTCAAAAGTTCAATGTATGTCAGGTTTGGTCAAACGTTCTTCAGGATTTAATGCCCCCCTGGCAATAAAATTGCAGTTGTATTTTTCTCATGTTAGAAGCTTACTTGATTATTGTACACCTTTGTGGTCTCTGTACCAGATAAATGAAATTATGCGCATCAATAGGGTTCAACGTAATGTTACGAAATTTATTTTAAATGAATATTTATCTGATGTCTCATACAGAAATAGATATCTAGCATTAGGTATACTGCAACTGTGTTACCGCAGAGAGATTCGCAATCTGTGTTTCCTATATAAATTTCGACATGATGAAATTGATATTAAAGTTATATTATCACAAAAATGTTTGGATTCAATATTACACCTGAGGTTATAGCATGTATAGTGGGACCTATCATAATGTTGGGAGATAGAATAACACTAAATTTACAAAGTTTTCTACCTAAAAAATAGATGAACATGATTAATAATTTGAATAATTCCATCGAGAAAATAGTTTATCTGATAGTCTAGCTGACTTTCTGACTTTGATGATTGATTTTTTCATCTGTCTTAAATTACTGTTATTTTTAATATATATACTCCAATACAGCATCATTCACCATGAAATTGTAAAAGTATTTTTTTACCATATTCTATATTAGTACCACTTACAATAAATAAATCTGTCCTCTGCATAGGCCTGTAAATCAATAAAGAAGATTGGTAAAAGGTGGACGATAATAGGTGTATTTACAAAAAATCAGTCTGCTATTAAAACACCTTTTTAATTGTATAAATTACAGGTGATGGGAGTTTTATCTAGCTCCCAATATTATGAAATTATATCTTCAAGTGAAATATTTAATTCAAATTTTTTACGCGAATGTATAGGTTTTGTACAGTCAAATAACAGCAATTTGTACAGTCAAATAACAGCAGACGGTCTGCCAACAAAGAAACATTATTTTATTTAAACAAGACAAAAACTGTACAAGTGCAATATATGAACTTTAAAGTTGCATAACTGTTTTGTTTATTTCGATTAAAATAACCTAAAACGTACAAAACAATCATTGCTATTGTTTTAAAGGCCTTATAAATGCACTAAAACTGGGTAAATGTAGCGGAATTAGTTCACCATGCGGTACACCATCAAGTATTATTAAATAATGATTCGATGTGTGTACAATATTCATGTAATGACGGTAAGGTTATGGGCCGATATAATGTTACATTGGCCACCGCGAATCCACCCCCTTAATAGCAAACACATACGTTGAACTGTATCGGCATAATGTTGGGCCAGTACCGCAATCGATGGGCCGGCAATATTCTGCCATTGGATCAATGCCTCGTGTTAGCTGAGATACAAAGCCCCCATAACCAGAGGAAGATCTAGATGTAGGATACTGGGTCAAATTCGTTACAGTAAAGTCTGATGTTTTTAAATATTATTTTATTTTACCGCATAGCGCGATGTATATCACTGCATGTGATGATTTACGATAAAATAAAATAAAGTATGATATTGTCTAGGAGCATTTTGACTATATTTTGAAATGTCCATGAGATACCTAATAAAAGAATGTAAATGTTTTTCAAGAAAATCACGAAAATTTAAAGAGCGAAAACGATGATTTACATCACTAAATTTGATGGTTATTCGAGTACAATTTCTCACGGTCTAGGTAGAGCGTCTTAATGGCGGGCCAAAGGCTCTAATGCTGGCCCACACTTAAAAGCAACATACTGAAATAGAGTTTTATTTTTCCAAGTGAGTTACACTCTCTATACCGGTACCGATATTAAACATGACATTAAATGCAGATATCATCCATATCACACAAAGTAATAACTTCTAGATATGTCTAACTGATATGAGAGAATACACGTTGTACTGTGAAATGTATCACTTAAAAATCACTTAAAAAATAACAATAATTTTAAAAGTCGTCTTCTCTTTTTTCTATGATGACCGTTATCTGCCACTTGGTACTTTTAATGTCCTGATTATATAGACAGTATGTCTTACTCCGCTGTGAGCAGGTTTGTTTTGGTGGGGCAACAATATTGAAAAACAACAAACTTAAATCCTTAATAACTCAGCAACCAGAGCAGTAAAATAAAAAAATAAAACACCATTCTCCATGGATTAATCGTTCGCATGAAATAAACAAAACAGTTATGCAGCTTTAACAGATTAGCTCGTCTATAGAACAAGCTTCCACAACATATTTACATGTCAGATAGTTTAAGCTCATTTAAAAGACAGTTGGGTGTTTTGTATAAGTCACATTTAATTGATTTCGATAACATTAATCGTTGTACATGGGGTATTATCTGCTGCTGCTCTGGGTGTGATGTACGATAATGCTTGGTCTGAGAAACATATGCTTTACATTGATATTACCGCAACCTCAACTTTACGCTTCCAAAAACTTGAGGTTGACGGATGGTTCTGATGCTATACATAGGTGTTGGCAGTCCATGAACACCATGTCCGACTTTTATTAGTATGTATATATTATGTTCTGGTAGTGCGACAGTTGACAGCCTATGTTTTTTAGACTAATCGTAATAATTTTATATAGGGATGTATATGTTAAAGCATGATAATTATTATAGCTTGCCTATTTTTATTATAAATTCTACTTCTATTTATTTTGTTGGTTTCTACGCTTTCCAGAGTGTGTTTTTTGTTACTATTTATAATAATATGTAGTTATTTTATCTCTAGTTTTGGCGCGGGAAACATATATTATTATGTGTCTTATTTTTTGTACTTTTATGCTTGTACTTTTTGTACATAGATGAATTTAAATATAGTTGCTGCATAGCTTGCAGGGGCTTATATAAGTCTGTCCTAGCGCAGCACGACCAATGTTGTATATAATATTATAATGACATAATGTGTTTATTTTTCGTATGTGCTTTTAAATATATGTATTGGTCAAAAGCTAAATTAAATAAAATTAAATATAAATATATAATTATTCTCTATTAATTTGATCTTACAAAGCTTGCATTGATCCCCCAAGATCTCCGTGTATGTAGAACATTTCATGTGAATTGGAGTAACATTTAAAAAATAATCGTAACATTTTTATTGAGTTATTATTTTTACTTAAATTTTATTTAAAAACTCTGGCTTGAAAGAGTTAACTGGAATTTATCCCAAGATTTCTCTAAAACAAACACGCAATAAGTCACATTCACTTTGCTTAGCTGGAGCACCGCCTGGTGGGAGAGTATAACAGGGTATCCATAAAACAAACAAATAATGAGTCACATTCGTTCTGCTTAGTGGGAGCATATCACAGGATATCATTAAAACAAGCAATAAAACAATATTTCACATTTACTCTGATTAGCTGGAGCACAGGGTATCCATAAAATAAAGAAACAATAAATAACTTCCACTCTGCTTAACTGGAGCGTATCACAAGATATCCTGAAAAAAATACAAATTATAAGTTGCATTCACTCTGCTTAGTGGAAAAGTATCACTGGATATCCTTAAAACAAATAATTTACTGTCATTTATTGTTTTTTTGCTACTGCGACCCTCAACTTCGAGTGGGTGAGAATTAATGATATTTGTTGTATTTGATAGCATTTGCAAGTATTAATGTTTAAATGCGCATTTCGTTCCCAAAAAGTGTGATTAATTGTCTAATAAAATGGATCAGAAGTCACTATAGTGGTGCTTAACGGTGTAAGGGTTAATATCATTTGGTGTATATTTGGGTACATCAAGGTTTTAATCATGTGTTTCCGTAAAATAAATTTGTCATGTCAAACAATGTAATGTTCAAATACAGTAAACAATGAATGTCACGTAAAACAACGGAAAAGGTCGGTAACACACTAGCTTTAAATATTATAAAAAATACATGTTCTCGTACATTCATATTGCAAACAAGTTTTCATTGTATAAACTACTGCAAAAACATACATAGCAATAACATAACTGAGTGTACTGGAGTTCAGAAATGTCTTTTGAGATTCATGTTTGTGCTGCATTTCTTACAATATCGTCTTGGATATAATGAAGCTTAGCTTTTCTTATGAATTATCATTTTTACAATTAGGCATTGTACGTACATGTAAAACAATCATGCATCTATTTTCACACCAACATAATTGTTCAGTTATACTTACTGGTACAGTTTTCTGTAACACTCCATGCTCCTCTGATATCACAGTCTGTTACGTAATTTGTCTTTACTGAATTGGCAATTACGTAACCTGTGACACACTGAACCATGATGAAATCTGTGTAGCTTCCAAATAGTTCACCAGGGGTTGTGTAGCTAAGCTGGGTCATGGGGCACTGGATCCCTTAACAAAAGAAAGGACGAAATATATGTATTAACCCTTAAAACGCTGAAATAGTTTCATATAAACCTTGGACTCCATATGAGTTATTTTTATTTTCAATATGAAATCATGATATATTTTAGTTAGCTCTTTCCAATTCACTTGAATATCCACTGATGGCTACTATAGTTTATTTAATCCCTGCTGAAAGGGTTAGCTTCAGTGTTTGTAATGCGATTGAAATATTTCAAAAACACTGTGCATGTACACCAGTGACAGATATTGGGATAAACCCTCAAGATCATTCTTTTTGTGGGCAGCAAGAGTAGTTGTGTGGAACATGCTCCCCTTCACTATTGCGTATCTCTCATGCAGCCATGCAGTTTCCCGCACACTGTGTGATTTTCCCACAATTTTTCTTTTGCTCTAAGCCGGCGGCCACTAAAACAATAGGGGGCTGGAGTTTTTTGTCCTTTTAAAAAGCCAAAATTAAAAATATCTCTGGACAGCCTGGAAATGAATAAAATTGACCCCAAAAGAGTGTATAGATAAATAATTTAAATCACCCTTGCTTCGCTCGGGCATCTATTTCACACAACTGTAATTGTGTAGGCCAGCTGGCTGTGTTAAAGGAAAATTATTTATCCATTCAGACTTTAAGGGGAGTGGGAAATATTTAGATCATACCAGCCTGAAAAAATAAAATGATGAAACACTGAAATATAAAAAAACCAATCTGAACAACTCTTACCCCCCCCCCGTCTGATAGTGTGATGGGCATTGCTATGGGGACGAGCATTGTCACACGTCCTCACCCATAGTTCCGTTGTGCTCATTCAAAAATAATATAATGCAAATACTTAGTAACATACCCTAGGTAAAGAAGTGGACATCTGTGCCATTTTCATTGTAGATAACTTCCCTTATTTATCATAAACCCTCCTCCACCATGTGACCAGATCATCTCTCTCACTATGTTTTACAACATTTATCATGTGACCTCAGACAGAACCAGGACTCCGTGCCTAACGCCTCAATTGCAAACCTGAGTGATCCTGTCATCCTGTCCATCATGCTCTATGGTGGGGTGGATCAATGAAGAGACCACAAAAGGCCTTCTGGCATGGTGTCCAAAGAGTGCTACATTGCCCTGTCAGCAAGTGGGGTTCGCGTTTTACTTAACTGTTCTATGAGACGTGTTTCTGACAACCAACATCCTCATTTTGACCTTGGACAACTTGATACTGCAATACAACCCTCCCAATCACCCTCTGTGACACTTCAAGGGTGGTAAGCAGGCCAATTTGGGTGAACTTATGTCGTAACTGTACCGTTTTGTTAACTGATCTCCTCAATTTTAGAATCAACTTTTAATCCTTACATATTATACATGATTAATTGAGACTTGTGGCGATTACTGTACAAAAGTAGGCTACTCGAGTACAAGCACAAGTACTGCATTTTTAAAAGTACTCAAGTACAAGTTTTTGCACTCCCGGTACTGTGTGTAACAGCGAGAATGAAATCTTTGTGATCCTTATATTGATGAATGTAACGCAAACTTTATGCAAATTGTCTGAGAATAACAAGCCATGGACATGACAAATCTGACAGAATAACTTGCACCAATGCATGTAGCTATGCCAACAATTACTTCAGGACGCTGCAATTGTTTATACAATTGAAAAAAGGTTTTTGATTACATTATTTTTCAGGAAATGTGAGTAGCAAAAACATGCTGATGGCAGTGGAAAGTCTGTGCGATAGTGTAATGAAATCTTGATGATAACGTTTCAAAGTTCTAATGATAACTTCACCAAGTCTTTATCAAACTGTAGCAAATTATTCATCAAAATGTAACCACGTTTGTTGGATTATAAATCCCAGCAATGGAATTGGCATGTGTAAGTGCCGTATCCATGGGGGTTTAGGGTGTTTGTAGCCTCCCCGCTGATCCCCAAAATGTGCTGTACTATGAGAACAAAACATGAATGACAATTTTACCTCCAGGTTGCAGCAGAATGCACAATTTAAAGCCTCTTTTTTATTCCCAGGGGGAAATTCCCCTCAGACGCCACGCTCCTTGTATATCACCGAATGGTCGTCCTGACCCCCCTTTTGTGTTAAATTAGATATGGCCCAGCATGAGTGCATTTGGCTGGATGCAGGTATTACAGAACTTTTGTCATTGCCAATGGATGTTTCAATTCCTGCGTCAAATGTCTCTCATGTAGCAGAGCCTATGTCAATCATACAATGTCCAAGAATACATGGTAGGCCTATTCCGGTTAGTTTAGCTGTTTTAGCATAGAGCCAAATCATTGATTTTTATTTGACAGACGACGGATAATAATTATTCACATACTTTGCATACCGTACTGAAATGACTACAATCCCGGTGTTAGGTCTGCAAATATACACAAAATCCTGACATACCCAGGTAGCTTGTACACAGGGCTTGAGAGACATGGCGTGCTGTAAAATGTTAGCTGGTGAACATCATCTCTACATAATTAGGTCTGCAAATATACACAAAATCCTGACATACTCAGGTAGCTTGTACACAGGGCTTGAGAGACATGGCTTGCTGTAAAATGTTAGCTGGCGAACATCTCTACATAATTAGACCCACGGAAACAACCTAGGTAGATAACGTTGAAAACTTTGCACAAAAAAACTAAAATTTAAAATGTTCGCCACATAATTATGCCTTGTATACATAGCTATTGATAATACATAAAAAGTCTGGCCATAATTCATAAGAAGTCTGGCTATAATTCATAACACATCAGCTGATGTTAACATAAACAGCTCTGACAAACTGGCGAATGTGCAGACAAAGAAATCTGGCCATAATCTATAATACATCAGCTGCTGGTAACATAATATTTTTTACTGATAAACATTAATTTTACCACTTGCTCACTATACAATGCCGATAGTATGTACAAAGCGGATATCATTTTGTAAAATTTACTCTTGTGTGTGTGCTTAAAAATAATATGACAGCATACCCCTTTCCTATTTCAATGCTACATCATGTGTTTTAGTAGCATTTTAGCTGCCATAAGGCTATTTGTTGCCACGTTACTGCAAAACTGTCATCAAGTTTGTGTATTCTATCATCAAGGTTGTGTTACATTGATCAAGACTTTGTTACATGAATCACAGAAAATTCATCATCGCTGTTGCACACCCTACTGGGACTGACGTGAGTACAAGTACTGAATACTTTAGTTGAAACTTTTAGTCAAATAAACGACATTTATTAACTGATTAATCGATTTGCATGTGTTATTTTATGTACGTCTTTATGTAGTCTACGGATAGGATATGAGTTATTAAAATATCTAAACATAATTTAAAGGAAATATAGCAGTAAGTTTCGTAAATATAACTTATATTAGGAACGCCTTTATATTTGGATGGCATCATGCACAAGTGAGCTAATCCACATTAAAAAAACAATGAAAATATATGTCATTGATAGCAACAATAGTTTCACATTCAGGGCTAGACCATTTGGTCACTGATTTTGTTACGTTTTTGTGTTAATTTGTATTTATTCGTTTTATCCTGTACTTCATGTTGTTGCACGATTTTTCTCAAAATCGTTAAATGTGGGGTAGCCCGTTTGTGCATGATGCCATCCATTTCAAGGGTTCGATAGTCCGAAGGTTTCAATAGTCAGACGGCATTTGTACTTAGAAGGTCGAACCTTTGTACTAACGAATCTTCAGCCTATTCAAAACATTATATAAGGTTTTTCTGGTCCTGTATTAAAATTATTATATTCTCTTCATTATTATAATACTGATATTATGTTATACTCAAATTATCAATTAATATATTAGTGTATATACTTATATATATATAAATTATAGCACAATGGTTTTATCAAAGAGTTAAAATTATGAATAAAATATCAGTTACATTAAAAATTGAATTAAATTAATGACCTGCATCAATGTATAATTATAATTAAAAGTAAAGATGGGTTAAATAATTACCCTAGAATATTTTATGATCCTTGAAATAGTTTAAAATAGCATGGTGAAAAATAAATAATAATATTATATTATAGTCAAATTATCAATTATTATTTTATTGTATATAAGCCCACTTATATATATATAAATTATAGCACAATGGTTTTATCACAGAGCTAAGATTATGAATAAAATATCACAGTTACATTATATAAAAAATAAATTAATGACGTACTGCATCTATGTGTAAATATCAATAAAAGCAAAGATAGATTATATACTACGTAGTACTAATTACTAGGAACCTTTGAACTGTGGAACCTTTGGACTAAAAAATTAAACAAAAACGAATAAACCTTCAGACTGCTTAACCTTTAAAATAGACATTTATCCACCTGTTTGAGTCTAAGCTTCACGTTGAGAAATATGTCAGCTTGAAAACTTGCAGTAATGCTGGCGATATTTTGGACCAGTGCCGTGAACATTTGGCTGTCTCTTTTATAAGGTATTTTGCTATATATTACAACGTTCATTTTGTGATCTCAGACAGAACTGGTACTCATATACAAAGAAAACAGGTGACCAATGCCTCAGTTTCCAGCCCAAGTGATCCTGTAATCCTGTTTTTAACTCAGTTTCTTAATTTTACAATTGATTTTGACTTCTTACTAAAGCATATGCATGGTCATACAAATGCTGTCCGGCTATTTTTGTCCAGTTCTCATTGTGGATCAGTGGAGTATGACGACATGCTTGTATGATCTGTTGTTGATATGCTACCCTCATGAGTTATTTAATACACATGAAAATAATTGATGCACATTTCGTGAAACATTTACATGGTCTGTTTTATAATACTCTACAGTGAAACAATATTTTTCTAGTAATATAGCGTAACATTTATTTACAACAATAATAAACCATAATTTTTTTGAGCAGTAGATGTCCTACTGTTTATTCTACTTAAAAAAGAGTTATTATGTACAGTATAACAAGAAGCACTACGCAGTTCATTCCGAACAACTTTAGCATTCCATCAATTTCCATCAAATTATATTGTTTGTGATTTGCGTTATGTTGTTTTTGTACCTACGTGCACATGATTTTGTGTGAAGCCACATTTCAGCCTGACATTCAGCAGTGAACATCTGTCTCAAAGTGTCTATCACATATCCGTCATCGCACTGAACTATCACATGATCTCCCTCGATACCCAGCACATTGGAAACGTTAGAATTCAGGATAGATAGAGGAGTACACATCCTTGCTGAAAACGAATACACATCCACAACAAATAAATATATGTTAAATAAAAGACCATAAATCTTGTTAGACATCCTGGATAAAAACACAGACAGATGTATTAGTTATCCTAATGAAACATTATTCATCTTAACTAAAACACATACAACATTGTATCTTATATTGTCTTATAACATAAATAACACTAACAGTAACTTGGATACATAATTATTGGTATAATTGTTTTTTATTCTGTTATTCATCTTGACTAGAAAAAAATCACGACTCACTTGCACTCCTTGGAAGGCGAGCATAAATTTACATAATCTAAATCCAAATAATAAGCTGCCATACACACAGCTGGCATTTCCTAATTTAAAGTTTTTTATGGCCAGCTTCAAAATTACAGAGAAGATCATCTCGATATACATTCATATTAACACTAACCTTTCCGCAATATCATGTAATATGTACGAATGCTTGCCCTGTGCCCATTATAGCCTATATGTGTGCGTGGCCTAAAATCTCATCTATTCATTCATTTGTTCATTTTTTTGTTTGTTCGTTATTTCCTTATTTTCCATTCATTTATTTAGTTATTCATTCGTTCAATAATACATTAATTTATTATTTCATTAACGGAAGATGAATTAAACTACACTACTCTCACACATAAAGTGTCACCCTAGTACGTGTAAGCAATAACGTTGCAGTGGACATGTGTTAGCTTGCTCGCACAGCCCAACGCGATATTGACAAAAACAAATGAAGTTTACACCAGGCTCTCCTAAGATCTCAACTGCTGTGCTCACTAAAATATATTTTTGCTGCATATTCATTAGATTCCGCAACAATAGCATGCATTCTGCACATATTCCACAGTGTTTGCCGGCACACAAAGTATCACAGGGTGGCAGTTTATGTGTGAGGTTTATATTGTTATGCTGGTTTATTGTTATGCAACTGTCTGCAAACTTTTTCAATTGGAAACTTGGTCCAATATATCATCTATCAAGAATCTGTATTGTACGCTGACCTTGACATAGTCTGACTTCCCAAATGCCATTAGTGTCACATCCCGTTTGATATGAAGTATCTCCTGATGGTAATTCATAACCAGAAAGACAGGCTACTGTATGCAGAATACCGTAACGACCACTATATCCAATGGTATTTGAATTATATACAGTCAGCTCATCACACATTATAGCTGGAAAGTAGTAAAAATTGAATGTTTAACATTAGATGTACGATTAACATCACCAGATCAATAAGGTATGATTAATATGTTTGGCTTGTATTCATTAATTTATGAATTACTTGATTAACTTGTTTGAATGTCAAGTCGGTGGCAAGTAAATTCATCTTTCTTAGTCCCTGTTAACCCTTTGAGTTAGGGTTAGGGTTGTGGGGGGGGGGGGGGTAGGCTGTGGGGAGGCACATAAATGCATTCTCAGCAGGGAGACCCACACCCTATATGCGTTGTTTGCGCCCTCCCTGCTTAGAATGCATTTGTCTGAAAGAGATAATATTATTAAATAAAATATCATGTGTTTTTGACATATGGTATGTTAACTCAGGTTTACATGACATCAGGCCACCCGTGTTTCACATATTATGGTATATTAACTCACGATCACATGACATCAGACCAGCCCATACGTTATCTGCTTGACATAGGACCCAGAATCCAGATTCTCCTTCATCTGTAATGTATCCATCGGCACACTGTACATAGATCGCTCGGCTTAATTTTGCGATCTCATCAACGGCATCCGACATTTCTACAGAAAGTCCCAAACAAAACACCACTGTAAACAGATAAACACAATGTGGTAAAACTACATTCATCTTAACCCTTTCAATGCTTAAATACTTCAATACAAACTATAGAGAACAAAGGGTATTTCAAGTTTAAAGTCATCATAAATATCTTTACTAGCTCTTCCAGCTTTGTTTTGAATACCCACGTTATGATTCTTATTATAAATTGGTAATTATTTTAGTGCGGGGATAGACTTTTGACTTCAGATTCTGACACTAAAAGTTGATTCCGCAATGAAACGGTTAAATAAAATTATTAAAATTATCTGTTTAAAATCATGTATTTAAGTTGCCAATGATGATATGATACCAACTCCAGCAAAACAAACTAGGATATAATAGCTTATTTAGTAATAATATATTTCATTTGTTATGGCTATGCCATATTGTGAAATTTGGGATGTATTTGTTCCCATCCTTATTTGGATAATACTTGTGATGATCTAGTTCATCTGGTAGGTTTACTGTAAATTTACAGAAGTCATATTATTACATAATATATATATTTTTAAAGAACACCACAGTGTGCACAGCATTTATCACACTTAGTAATTATCATACACAGTATCTGAGTGATTCAATACTGGTCATATTATTATAATAAATATAAATATATATATATATATATATATATATATATATATATATATATATATATATATATATATATATATGTGACGGGCAGTAGTGTGATGTACATGTTGTACTACAGGTAAGTATGCACTTGATGATAATATCTGTACAACCTGTGTAATTGATCATGTGTGCAAATCGTATATATGAAAAATGTATGCGTGAAAACGTCATGGGTCATTGACCATGTTTCGGATTTTGTTGATGCTGGAAGAATGTGATTGGCTGGGAGGAAACCGCGCGCAATCGTGCGTCTCCGTCGTCAATTTTTAGTCACTTCTCATTTTATCTGGCAGCGTGAAGCTGCAGTTATTTACCATTGACTGTTCATGATTATTACAGAATACATGTGAATAAAGACTGTGCAGAGATACCCTTTGTTTATGTGTTGATGCCATGGCAACGCCACCAGCCATCTGGTCCACCCCCTGCCTATGCCCTTAAAAGCTTGAGTTTCGGATCCTCAACCCACGAAAATGAAGTCACGGAAGTGTGATTTGCAGCGAGCCGGAAAATTAATTCCTACCCGTGACATATATATATATATATATATATATATATATATATATATATATATATATATATATATTGTTAAGGAAGATTACAAGAAAGATAATGGTTATAAAAATATTTATGTGTGTGGCTGTCTGGACTTGT